>LUCH01001869.1:79021-93523 GCA_013368495.1 Paragonimus heterotremus
AAACTTGCTTATCTAATTGTATTACAAACACCACCAGTCGGTTGTAACTATATATCAACGTCTCACAGAGTGCTCCAAATAGATCTTCGGACAAGTGGTAAAACAGAAATTGTTTCAGATTAGGTGTAGCTACTTGCTCTAAATTGTCACGAACTGCAATCGCAGATTACCGGATCGTTCTCTACTGGGATGTCAGCTATCTGTTTCTTTTGGTAGCCCAACCTATCTTTGCAGGTCATCCGTCAAAGCAACTGCCCATCTTGTCGGTTGATAGCGGAGCTGGAATGAGGGTGTTCATCGCTACAGGTATATAAATTGATTTTTCTCAAATTCCGGCAATCAGCAGTCGTCAGGCAATACGTGAACAGTCACAACTCATCTCAGTGTCAGTGTGTTGGCTGGGAAACTGTTGGAACATTTAGTTCTAACCACAAGTTTCAGTGGTTAATTAATATGGTTATTATATTAGGACTTGATTCACCGAATGATCACTGATACTATACCAATGAACCAGCTGGTGAACGCAAGACATTTTTAATCTTTGTAATGTATCAACTTTGCGTTGATTAAAGTTATATTATTGTATCATTTGGATGGATCAAACAAACCAGCTTTTGTTTACGCCATGTGCAATTTCTTGCTGAAGATAGGCGATAGTGCCGGCTAATAACTTTGAGTGATGAATTGTTCTTACATCTGCCTCTCTGGCTTCTATCCGGTTAATCACTGTGCCAGATATCATTGTGAATGCGAACTCAACCTTACCCAGGTTTTTCACTGAGATTAAACAGTCAAATACTCAAATGGTGGGCGTCTTGTCTTTGATGATAAGAGATAGAATGAGTATACTTCAAGATCGTGGTAAAGATTTTGCAGTTCCTTTCAAAGCCAACTGCTAGAAAACCCCACCTTGACTCAACATTAAGGAATTTGAGTTTCATATTCAATTAAAACAATATGCTTGGTAATTTGATCGTTTTGTTTGCTATAAATCTGTCTGAAAATTCATTTTGCACCACGGAGTAAAATATGCGAGGAAAATCTTATTTTCCAGCGTCTTTGGAGCACAATCTGTTCGTCGCGTTAATGAAGTTACAGATAAATTTGCTGAATCGTTTCTATCAAAATTTCTGTACGATCATGCCAGAGTCGCTAAACTATGGATAATTTGCCTCTGTTTGCTAGCGGTTCGTTTGACCAAACTAATCTACAGATAGCGGAATGGGGTCCCAAGTTCTACTTTTAAATGAAATGGTGAACTCCAGTAAACACGCGTAATATTGTACCTATCTCATATAGGATACTAATTGATACAAAAACATGACGTATAACTAATAGCAAATCTTTTGTAACCAGTAGGAAAATCCAGTGACAGGTAACAAACAATTCCAATAACTGCAGTCAAAACGGCCAGTCATGTATGAAGTCCTAAATAGTTAAAGAAGAAAATGGAGGAAATTTGACTATACGGTACCACCGAAAAAGATTAAATTAAAAGTGCTGCTTCATCTTCAGTGTAAATTAAGCAGATACCCAAATTATCCAGGGAATAAAAACTTTCGAAACACGACCGCTTGAAACAATCACCAGTTAACGATGAATAACTTCAATAGAACAAACTGTTATCGATCGGCCCAACTATACAAAATATGAGAATTTTCATTGAATGAGCAGAGATAGTTACACATATGGGGTGAGCTAACTTCGACGTTCTCCGCATGAAGTCAACGTACAATTTAGGACGTGGTACCACCTCAGCTGGTTAGGTTATCTCGGTGGTGATAGCCGAAGTAAACATGGGTATATAACTGAATGCTGTACGCTTTTCTTCATCTCTCTCTCCTAAACTAAGTGTGTGATACAATGAGTACATGTGGCTTCCAGACTTTTTCATACATTGTGTAAATATGTTTGACATGGGCAAAATGTCAGCTTTGCACTTTTTGCTTTATTTTTTACTGCTGTCATATTGTAACACACAAATATGCTACTTACTGCCTCATACTGTTTATTTTTGTTATGATAGTGCTGAACTAAAAAGGGAAACCTTTCCGCATTTGGAGGTGAACACTAACGATTTATGATGTAAATGAGAGGAATTGTGCAAAGGTTTAGATCTCCTTTACAGGCTTTAATTATTGTCATATTGACACGGTGAAGTTGCTTCTTCTCTTTTAGAAAGGTGTAGGAGTTTTCTGATGTGACCTTAAAATCATCATGTTACACAGCGGGCCTTTTTTGAGAGACTTGGGACAAGTACTTGTTTGTAGTTGTTGTCGTTCACAATGTATTTACAAGCTGTGGATTCTGAAGTAAATAATGAGATCTCAGGCGTTCTGTGAAAACACCTCAACTGCCGTACAATGATTGGAATAACGGGAAAAACAGACTGTTATCTGTCTATAAAAACTCGACTCGCAGCTATCAGTTGATCTGCAAGAAGACCTAGAATTACAGTGAAAATGTGACTATAGATCAAATGCCCGTCAAACTAACTTTTTTTCTAGAGATATATCTAATCCCACTGTATCTAAGATGCACTTCATTTCAATGACACTCTAGTTGACAAATTTGACAAACTACTTGGGAGCAATATCCATTTTTGTTTGTTTGTGTTCATTTCAGTCTGCTGAAAATGAAAATACACACTACGCACATGATAAATAATTCACTGTAAGCTAGCGGATTGTAAGTGATCAAATACCGCATGTATCGTTGGACTTTCACTCCTAACATTAGCAGGAATTTTGTGAATACATTAGACCAACCGATGCGACATACCGGTTGCGGTCTTTATTACAGAGCAATCTCTGTCGGGAGGTTATGCATCGATAGTAAATTATGTAGGGTAGGAATCAACTTTATGATTTGAAGGAAAGACTATCATGACCTGTTACACCGTACGCATTTTTCTTTGAGTGTAATAGAGCTGTATGGTTTTTACTGTCTCTAGAATCTTGATGTTAATAATGTAGGCAAATTGGTGTCGCTTTTCAGTGGAATGCATCGTTTTCAGTATAGTATATAGTTTGATAGAATGTACGTCAGCATCCCTCCTAAGTACACCATTGGTTTGTGGTTTGAAGTGTTAGTGAATGAAATACTTGGCAATTACTTGCGCAAGGTAAAAAATAATAAAACCCATGTCCCAGGAGTCAGCGGGTCGTTTGGAGGTCGACCAGTTCGACAAAAAACCGTGGATTGTACTCCAAGTTTTCAACGATATCACTGCAGTGATTACAACCCTGATTACACTATGAAGAACCAAACTATCTTCGAGTGATCCCAGTGTTTCTTTGACCAGCCATGAACAAAACTGTCTACTTTGTGTCCCCCCTCCCTTGACTCAAGCTAATCACAGTATCGACGGCTGGTTTGAAGATTCACCACAACATGAATGTTCACGATATCATTGCTGATATAGAAAGAGCACGCGATCCGGCATTCTTCAGCGGCCATCTCATCTGCTCCAACCGCTATCGATTGTACTCCAAGTTGGTCCATATTTCCTTACTCGACCATCAACAACACTGCATGGGTAGTGACCGAGCATTTCACTCTCACCCAATTATTACGAAAACCTATTACCTGGACACTGTACGGTTAGTAGCCTCACAATCTGAAAGAACAAGGACGAAATGTTACACCAACTGAAATTCTTCATTGGCTAACGTATACTTTTGAGATAGCACAAAACTACATTGCAAGAACAAGAGGTTCAAACTGTGATGAAGGACGTCGCTTTGCACTATACCCGATTATGCATGTTTGGTATTGAGATGGCTGTTCAGGGTAGATATTCTTTGTCTCTGTATCAGATACGGGCGTATTCCGTGAAAAATATTGTAGTCGTAGTACAATTTCCCTCAAGCGGCGGTTTAAGTTGAGTATTTTCAGCGGAAGATTTCAACATTTAGGTCTTTCCTCCTCAAGAAAGAGTGCAAGTGCAACATTAAGCGAACAGAAGCTGTCCAGTTTTTGTCAATGGTTCCCCGGATATGATAGGCAAGCTAGACTCTTTAGGTTTCACACGAATAGATGTGCGCGCATACTGTATGATAACGGACTTGCTCAAGTTTCGAAATTCTGGTTATGAGTTGAGGAGGAGTCGTGACAAGGAGGGATGTCAGCAAACTATGAGTTGAGTGTAATCGGATTTCCGCAACAAATCAATATTGTATTGCGGAAATGAGAGACGAGGATCTGAATTTCTGCTGTCCGAACCACATGACACTGATTGAACAAACCCACTGAGATTGAGTAGAATTAGTATGTAAATTAGAATGTCTGTAGTCCGAGAGCCACTAGCCCAGACACAAAAGGGTACCGTCGCAAAAATTATCCAACACTGAACAAACTGATGGAAACAATGACAGAAATGTGTATAAAAAAACAAGGTAGCCGAAGTCACGTTTTGAAGGCGTCTGGATGTGTGTCGGGGTGGTACATGCCTCATTCATTCTCAAGGGGTTAACCGGCTGCACTGAAGATATGAAGGCAACTTTAAGGTAGATGAAAAAAAATGAAGAATTGTACAAACACTAATAATTGATATGTGCGTGCTACTTGCAGAATAGAAGAATATACTGGCGATAATTTAATAGACCCAACAGTAGACGAAATTGAAAAATATTTTGTAACACATTCAACATTGGATGTGTGTAATATTAAACATTACCGTACAAAAGCAAACAAGAAATTAATCCAATGAATGTGAAAATTAACCACCAGTAATTCAGAAATCACGGAGCAAGGGTCAAAAATCTTCCTCACAGATAGTTAATAATAGTCGAAATTGAATATTCCCACGGCATCTTGAAGTCAGACGAGGACTCTAATTTCATGACACCTCGTGTCTTGAATTTCCTTCGATTTGTTATACAAATTATGCGGCTAAAATGCAATTTTGAGTGTTGTGCTCGAACTTGCTCTTATTTTCTACATCATATACTGTTTACCACCGTCTAACTCGTCTAACATGTGAATCTCTTCAACCAAATTTGGCACACCCTAGTTTTACAGAGTGATCTGTTCTAGCCGATACAACTCGCACTCACAAACATTCATTCTGATTAGCCTTATGTTGAATAGCCACAAAATACATGTTTACTACACTGTCTACCATTATCAAAGCGCTTCTTCTACACGGCTCAACAACTATAGTTTTCTTAAAGAGTTTGTTGCTTAGTGTGACTGCTTTTTACAAGTCGGCTCGTGTTGTTAATTTTGTGTACGCGACTTCCACATATAGAATACTTATATTTAATTGTGGAACGAACGTGTGACCCATCAAGCCAGATGGCGTGAAATCTTCAGCACTTAATAAATGTACCACATTATGTTACATTCTCATAGCATAAAGGCAGTAAAGACCACATGTGTGTAAGATGTTGGTGTTGAAGTAGTCCAATAATCCATCAGTCTAATATGATCCAATGATTCATCCTCTTTCGTCTAGTGCACACAAACTGCATTTACACCCCTCACAGCAGGCTGAAGTGACAATCAGGCCGGCTTCTAAAAACACTTCATGTTGAGCCAGCCTTCTACATCTTAAGACAGCTGATAGCAAAATTCATATAAAAATGTTGCAGTCACCAAACGAGTGTGATTGATTTCTCACACGATGCGCTCGCAAATCCTATTATTCTCCTTCTTGGTCATTCTACTCGCAAGTGAGTTCCTCAACCACTGATGTTTATCGTACAGTTTTTCTTAATAAACAATATTTAGCCTGCAGTAAGCAACGTAAAGTATATGTTTATGTTACCGAGGTAACAGTACACAATAATCCGTATCACAACATTAATTACAATTGATTTTGGTGACCAAATTATTTGTGACCACGTGCTCTCAGTCCATTTCAAGCAGAACCTCATGATGTTTACAATACAACGTTTACATACACTCTAGTTTACAACGTCGAATCAATATCTAAAGCAGGCAAGTGTGATAAATTTATCCGCTTATTATATGCTAGTCCTAAACAACTAATCACACACTTCCCATCAACGAATGCCATCCATATCAATCATAAATCTTCAGAAACATGAATCATAATGAGCTGAACTGTAGAAAAGCAAATCTACTTGGTTTTGCAGTTGCGGAAAAACCCTCACACACACACGCTTTTCATTAATACTTTCTCGTCTAGAAATGGAGGAGAAACTTAGAAAGATTTTGGGAAATATGGTTGCTGGTAAGTGTACAACGGTTATATATTGGTAGATAAACAGACTGAATAGATGGTTCATTGAACATGTCATCTACTGAGCCAACTGGTTTCAGTCAAATAAAGTTTTACCCACATGAATTGTATTGAGTATATCGTTAGTCCCAAAGAGTGCGCTAAAATAACAGCGAAGAATAACCTGAAAGAGTAGCTGATTATACAACGGATTGTGTCGTGTTAATTTAGTTGTACAAAATCAAATAAAGATTTGTGTTTTTCATCGATTTTAACATTCCAAATACCTCTGAAATAAATAACTATAAATGGATTACTTCAGAATATTGTATACGTCAACACCTCCGAAAATTTTCGAAATAAATGCGATTGGTTTATTTATCATTTACCCCCACTTTGCTATTACAGAGAATGACTTTGATCCGTTTGCGGAAGTATTGGTCAGCAATTCTACAAGTTGGTGCAGCGTCTGTTATGTAAAAATATCCACTAATTATGCGGCCTATCCTATTGGTTTGTGTGATTTTTCAATTTAATTGATGGCAATAAATCTTAAATATTCTTTACATAGTACGATTTTACATCGTTTCTGGGAATACTTATTGAAGTATAATGCATAATGATATCACCAAGTCACATAAGAAACTGCGCATACGGATACTGTAATTTTGAAGGCTAACATATTCTCATTTCAAAGATCATGAACTTGAAAGGACAACATTATGAATGAACATGTGATCAATTATTGCACCATTTGGTTCTACCAGCATGTCATGTTTACTTGTTAGAGTTTGATGAGAATGAGTTGAGAAATTCTAATCTAAATCTCAATGTCATTTCAGTTGCTGAGAAAGAGAATGTTATAGACAGGTTTTCCGAACACTATAACCTTCCAGGTAAGTATTCTGTATGGGTTTATTGAAAGAAAAGTTTCTACCTTTATGGTTTGTGTGATTCACTAAAATCGCATGAAACTGCCGAGACGAAATATTTACTACAACTGTGATCAACTTTATTGCTTGAGGTTTAATTGGCGTAATAATGTTCTTTTGTTCTTTAAAACATAAAGTTGTGAGATAAATCTCAATTGATTTTTGTGTCGGTATTTGAAATGTACATATTCCTTTCTGTAGTCAATGTACGGCAGCAACTTAAATCGTTACTAAGGAATGAAGGTAAGTCTCAGACATTTCTTTCGTAAGCAATGTCACATTGTTTACCGACGTCCTTCTTTTTATCTGTGTGGTTTCAATCATGCTGCAAAGTAACCACTCTTCATCAAATTTTCTAAGTTCAAAAATACAGTGTAGTTACCCGAATCGAACGATAGAGTTTATTGTTCCACTTAGATGAAAAAGCAGGTTCTTTTTTAAATTGTGACGGTCTGAAGGACACACGTAGCCTTGTAATGTCTGTGAACTCGTTTTATCTTATTCCATTCACTTTCAACTTCAACAGGTTCCCATCGTACAGTTTCAATCTTTCTACTGTCTTCAATAATGATGGTGCATTTGATCGTTGCCTAACGGAGTTTTCACACGCATCAGAAGATGATTGCAGACAAAAGATCTTGCCAAAGCAGTTAGATGTAAAATGAATGCACGCTTAAACAATTTCTCTCCTCTAATATATTGATCATATTATCGAGACATTTTGCCTTAAGTTGCTTGAGTTCATGACAAGGATGGCATGCATCAGATGATCCCTCAAAATTATGTTCCAGAATTAATGAGTAAATGTGAAGCCTCATTGCGAAGTTACTCGGCAAATGGAATGAACTCGCAACGTCGCACTCAAACTGTTCTATTAGACAATCACACTTCTGGTTGTGAAAGGCATAATTCGGTCTGAAAAATATATCACACGCAAGTCTGATGCGGAACAAAGTCATAAATCCTCTGCAACCTGAGAAAAGTCTGAATAAAAATGAGTGAAAAATTGTGTTAACTTGTTCGACATCCAAGTGAAGTTTTAATTACTATACCTTACCTCGTGTGCTTCATCAGGATCATAGGAAAAGATAGCACCTGTTGAATAAATATAGAAGAGGGAAATACACTTTCTCTTTCGGCCACATCCTCAGCCTAATAACTAGGCTAAATGTCCCCTCTGATGTGGACTCGCGGTTCGCGCAATATGCAGATTTCAACAATTCGGTTGAAAACGACGTGGTATCGATGTATAGTATAACGCAACAACTTCACTTTGCACCGAGTTCCAAAAGTGATATGACGTATCAGGATGCCATGTACATCGACAGTTACTACGTGCTACAATTGTGGATTTTCTGACAAGAATGTTAGGTATATAAACAATTACGACGGAGTTAGCTCAGATTTTGAGTCACTTTTTCCAGTGACAAATGTTTGAGTTGTCGTTTGCCTTCAAACGAGCAATTATCTCGCATGACCTCCTAAAAAATCTCGAGGGCGTTTCTAAAAAAAGACGCAGCCTGTGTGGACAGTGATGCGCGCACCCACGTACACCATCAATGACCGCAGTATTGCTTCCTAATGAATAGGTAATTGGGTTATCAATCCGATACCACAGCACGTGTGATGTTGAGGGAACTTCACTAGATTGAAGCAAATATCTACCAGTTCTCCAGTAATTACTACAGAAACCGATCACAAAAGTCAACTAGCTTATTCGCAGCGGATTCTTCCATGTTACTTCGTGTCCTAAACTGAAGCTAACTAACACTGAATATATTTGCATAACTGGTAATCAGAACGAAGGTAGTAACATCACTTCATTTTTATACGACATCACTGTATCTCAATCTCCTTTGGATAAAACTTAAGAAATTACATCCTTCCACAAATCTAAATTATCTCCAGGACCATGCACAATGCTGTCCGAAGTAGCATGTAAGCTGTAAAGTCTCCGTTCGCATTGAAAGTCAGGTTAGACACGTTAGCATGAGGCAATAGTAAACAAAAATGTATGAAGTAAAAAGGAACGAAGATTAACTCGGATTATCGTTGGGAATTATGGAGCTAAGTTCTCTTGCCCAATGCATAAAAGCAAACGCAAAGCAGAGAAACTGAAGACAAATAAATGGACCTGTAAGCACGTACTGCAGTTTGCAGCAAATAATTAACTTATGACTAGTTGGAGTGAACCATACTTTATATTGTAACGTATTAGTGAAGAGACAGACATTGTTAATTGCTAATATTTTGTCTTGTCTCCTTAGTAGTATGAGATGGAGATAAAGAACGGAAAACTAAAAACAACAAAAAGTTGAAGGAAATTGTGCTGAATTAATAAAGTCATAAGTATCCAAGACAGATATAAGTTGCAACATTGAGTTCCCTCCAGTCACTTTAGCGGAGCAGAAGGAAAACGTTGCGGTATATTAACACTTCGTCTACCCTTATCGTACAAATAGGGACAAATGGTGACTAGACACGCATACACACATACAACAGGTTTTGCGTAAGCAAGACCATGAAAACACGATAGGTCGCCTCAGCCACTTTGTGTACACAATGTTTGTTGATGACTTCATACGAGCGTCCTATCACAAAAGCAAGTAAATTTCAATTTTGACTGCTCAACAGTATCTTCAGCTAATTTACTGGCTCAGTTTTGCGGCCTCTTATCATGAGTTGTTTAGAAATCGTATGGCGTGTAATTGTTTTCGTTCGTTAAATATTTGTGTGATATGACTGATCGCGACAGCCTCATCGAAATGCGGAAAGCGCAGGTTAATGTGACGAATTATGATTTCAAATGTCTGTTTCTTTTGTTCACCTAATGAAAGGTGGCCAATATTTGTCTGGTGGTAAATGGAACCAGAAGTTTGCGTGAACCCAGGATGAAGGAATCAGGTTGCACAGTCTCATTCCAAACCCATTTTGGTGAATGGTACTTCATCCCGGAGTTCAGGCACTTATTGGTTGTGCTTTCGTGACTTTTGTTACAATCACATGCAAATAGACAAACGCGGATTTTGTGTCTCTATTCAAAGAGATGTGAACATAAACTGAAGGGATGCAACACTTCAATTTGTAATAAATTGTAGGTTCAACAAATGACTCGAAAGAATGTACAATAATCAAACACTTTCCAACAATTCAAGGATTTCTGTGATTTCAACTTGTAGCAATTGATAAAACACAGCCCATCTCATTGCTACGCATGGACAGTTTAAAATATTAGGAACTTGTTGATTCACAAATATTCGGCAGGAAACCAAAACAGTATATTAACAGATAGTGGGTAAAATTTAAGAAAGCAGTTTAAATTGTCCTCCAACTTTACACTTAAACATTTGAATGCATCTTCAATGCGAAACACAATCATTTTATAGCACCTGCTGTATAATCAACCTTCCATTGTAGGTTCAATTGTGACAGTTTACTGAGAACCGTGATATAACTGAAGCTTTGACAAATTTCACAGACAGAAAACAACGTATCAATGACCAACTTTATGAAATAGTGAATACTAATAATCCTTTGGTTTCAGATAGAAGTTCAATCCACGAGATGTTTACCTACAAAAATTTTCAGTTATCACATTTGGTATTTCAACAATTTCATCGTCAGTTTCATCATTGAAATTATTAGGGAAAGGTAATTTTACACAGCAGGATGTAGTAAATTCCACGGTGAGATTAGCACAAAGTGTCGTAGGCAGGGATCGTGTGGCTGCCTTAGGGATGCCGGCTGCAAAAGCATTTCCCCGTTTGCCCCGTCTGCACACATTATTCCGTGTACATCTATCGTAGATGGCCTGATACGAACTCAGTGTCACTTTCTTCAGTCAAGCAGCTAATTACGTGCAACCAACACCCGCCATCTTCACAACGACTCATCTGCCATTCCATTCTTCAGAGTCGTTTAACTCGGATCTTCACCAGCGTTGTATAACGCACTCGAAAGTCCTACGCACTTTTCACCTGGCGCGATCCTCAGTACCGCTGAGTGAGCTGGAGCCCAATTCGTGCTTCTTTTCTTTCTTCTCTTCGTTGCTGCTGTTGGTTCCGGGTTAGACTAGAGTCAACTACTTACCAAATTCCCAAATATTACTGGGAATACACGGCTTGTTTCCAAACCCTATCGCGTTAATTTAGTTCGATACCAGTCGGGACTATGTTTTGATTGCTCTTTCGGAGAGACGCATGCCCACCTGTCTACTACTGTGTTCATCAATGATTCGACCAACTGATATACTGAATTGTTCATGAGTTCATTTGGTGTTTCTCAACCTCTGAATTCGTTTCGCCATTCAGTTACTATCGATAGGCAGCTGGTTGTCATAATTCCCAATCACCTCACATGTATAAAGAAGTCCGTCTTGTCTAACCCATTCGCACAACATCACTCTTTACATATCGCCATAAATTCGACTGAAATTTTCAAATCCATATTTTGACGGGCACCACGTAATTTAGTTGTGTCCAACTATGTTGGCGTGACAGGTTCCACACTCACTGTGATCGGTTTACATAAAAACCGTGCTGTTATGAGCCGAGGACGCGGATGGCACAGGGACTGCTTATTCAGAAAATCAACACAGGGGGTATGTGCTTCAACACCACCACAGACAAGAACATTCATTTGCACAGTTCACCGATTCAGGAACACCATGGTTTTTCATTGCTAAGTTCATGTACAGAAAACAGCATTTCGTGATAGAGTGCACATCAATCTTTCTTTTATTCTTCCCCGGTTACTTCAATTCCCAAATACATACCTTTATCTGATTACTGAGTAGTAATGTGAATAGTATAGTGTGATCGCTTGTCCTCACTACAGTACTATGGTCTGATTGGATAGACGGAAACGAGTCCAGAAAATGCTGTTACCATGGTTTTTTGAAACACTGGATTGTAATTTGTCTATTTTACCGGTATAGCAAGAAGATATGTATAGCGGAATGTTGATACCTCATTTGAGCCCTTCAGTAACACATACGTTCTATTAAGCGAATATCAGTCATGTGAGTCGACCTATCTACTAGACAACTAACTCCAATATCGTTGAGAGGTCCGTGCAAACGAGCGTGGCGTGCACACGGCCGGTGGATGGTGTCTAAGCACCACAGCCACAATGAGTAAAATAAAAGACTGGTTTGGTATTGCATACTGATACTACGAACAAATAAGGAAACCCGATAATTTGTTGAAAAGTGCTGGGAAACTGCTTGCCAGAAATACTTCCCATCATCCCACCTTCCTAATTGTGACGCAAACGGCACCACACACTGCTAGCGCTCTCGACGACCGGCTCCCTAGCTGAGTTTGCACACCGGTGTCGCTTATCGTTATAACGAACGAATCGTAGTTTCCGCTCGACATACGTTTGATCCCTCACTTATCGGGCTTCTGTTTACGTGTACATGGCAATATCAACCTACTGAACGTAAGCAACAAAACGGCAAGCGTTTTGTGTTCATAGTTTTTCACAGATGTATACTGTTGTATCCAAGAACGACGGAAAATACCAGTAGTAAGTGGGCTTTATTAGAGCAACCGTTTCAGGTGACGTTACGGAAAACTCTCAGTCCACACGGCCCAGACAGCCGATGCCCGCATGTGTTATCGATCGCTTGAAGGTCAGAGCAATCTGATTGGCCGACTGCATGGCTCACTTGCATTCGATTGGATACAACATATACATTTTGTAAACGTAACTTGACCCACGTTTACTAACTGTTAATTCATACCGTCGTAATTATTACTTATAAATGATGCGCGAACAGGATTTCACCCTACCATCTACGGAGAAAAACATCAAGAGCTGGCTTGCATTTGCTTCACGCAATACTGTTGTACGACAGGCAGTTTCGTTGTGAGTAGTATACTACTCACGAGTAGTATATTACCCACAGGCAGCATTCAGGAACAAAAGAGCAAGCTCCGAACGCCTGGAAGACGATGGACAAGAATAGACTATCGGAATAGTGTTTACACACTATGGCAGAGGTTTCACCAAAGGGAATGACAACGCCCTACTACCCGATGTATGTGAGTGCATGTCTGACGTGCAGATGAGGGTACATGTTTGTGGTTTGCTTTTTGACATGAACTATGCAGGTGTTTGCTCAATAAACGAAGTCTCTGGCCAAGCGTCTTTTGTGGTCACAACAACTAGTTGTTGTGTGGGTTATGCGTTTAAAAATTATAACAAACAAAAGCACTCATCTGTGTACGGTAATAGTCCCGGAAAGTCATGGTTGACACAGACGCTAATGCTGTTTCTGTATGTACTGAGAACAATTTCAGGCCATGCTGTACTTTGATGTTTCTTCTTGAATTTTTCCTGCAGTTATTTCAATACCAAAATGCATGCTCTTGTTCCAATATTGAACAGCAGTGGTGTGAGTAGTATAGTACGATCGCTTTTCCTCACTACACTAGTTCTGGTCTTGAAATGAGGACATCAGTGATTACTAATGCGTAGTTCGGACTAGTACATTTGCTTCGTTCACATTTATCTCGATCGTCAATCGTTTCTACGGAGTACAAACATTAGCCACTTGGTTGCCGCGTACAGTCATGTTGCAAATCTTGTTCCTTTTCCCTCAAAAAAAAATAGAGAAGCCAGCCCACTAGCACGTTACGGCGACCGACGTTGCCGTTCGCCTGTTCTTTATTCTAGACCGTGAAAGCGGGGTTCGCTACTCCATCGACGCTGATGCAAAGGTCAACATTCTTCAACAGATCTTCCGACTGAAGTGAGCCTACACAATCGACTGTGCTTGCAGCGAGCCGATTAGTGCTTACGGTCAGCGTCTTCCTGTGGTAAATGAAGATTTAGCAGCGTCTTACGATGAATCATCGGCGTGGCGGACGTGCAAATGCAAATTATCAATGTTGTGAAACAGCAACGTGGATGGCACAATTATATATTCCGAAAATCAATATGGTATGTTTCAGTAGCAAGTCAAACGCGCACAACAATAGTCGCAGGACACCACGGCTGTCGGTAGCAAGTTTACGTACGGAAAACACTATTTCTTACCAGAATGCATCCCAACGTTCCTTCTTGTATTTCCCCTGGTTACCTCAACACATAAATATGTGCCTCCGTCTGACTACTGACGAGCAGTATAGTATGATCATTCATACTCACTACACCAATGTAGATTTTCCAGTACACCGTTTGTCAATGTACAACGCCGCCGAGTACTTTACTGCACTACACATCTCACAGGTTGCCAATCAGAACTTTGCGCCGAATGCAGTCGTCGTCAAGCAGAAAAGTCTATTGTAGCGACTATAACATGATATTTTTGATAGTCGCATTCACTTGTACATTTGTGATGATTTTGACTTTTTGCCTACTTTTGTTTTAGTCAAG
>LUCH01001869.1:93623-104900 GCA_013368495.1 Paragonimus heterotremus
GCTATTCTATATGTAATATCCGTCCCGGGGCTACAAGCACAACTCGCTCCGTGCCCCGCTAGCTTGACGTGCCTTCTCTGTACACTTTATTTTCCAGGATCCATACAAATACACGAGGGTCAACGCGCTCAGTCCTTGCTTTTCATTGTCGATTGGTTTTCGATAGTGACTATAGACTGACTAATAGTCTGTTGGACCAGTTCCAACAAGCTTACACTGTACATGGGCTAGCAGAGGTTCACTTTTCATCCGAAAGCAATTTCCCTAATAGGGCATTTTTCCTACCTTGACAAAATGCGGATGCCCACATACAATCTCAGTCGCTAGCATGATGTGATCCGCTGATAATAAACGGGTGCGTTTAATATTTCGCCTTCTGGTTTCACGGATGTAGGATATCCGTAGAGTTCGCGATCCCCCAAATTCGGATTCGGAATCACTGCTTGTTTACAATCATGTTAGTGCTAAGGTGCCTGCATATACCATCTGTAGTGATTATAATAAGTAGTATTTTTGATAGTCGCATTCGCATGTACATTTTCGATTATTTTAGTTCTTCACCAACTTTGTCCTAGACAAGCTATCCTTTTTGTAATATCCATCACGGGGCTAAAATCATAACTCGCTCCGTGCCTCACTAGCTTGATGTGCTTTCTTTGTACTGTTTTTCAGGATCGATAACAACACACGAGGGTCAACGCGTTGAGTCCTTGTTTTTTTATTGTCGATTGGTTTTCGATAGTGGACTGGCTCCAACAGACTCTAAATGTATACAACTTCCTGAAAATAGTCTACGGTACCTTTTGTTTGCCTAACTTGATAATCCCCGGAAATAAATACCACAAAGACGAACGCCCATATTCAGGCTAACTAAAGTACAGCTAACTGCTGACTCAATCATCAGGGAGTGGCACGGTACGTATACAACCACTCTATTAGTTTACTAACAAAGAGTAAATAGGAGTAGGCTACGTTTAAATCTACCACGATTACAGGTATGACTATCTGTGATCACCAGCCGAAAGGTAGCGCCAGCAGAACTGCGAAAGCTTAGACCCATTGTCCATAGGCAAAAATCCGACAACCTTGGCTGGAAGCCGTCGGTCGGTAATTGGGTGATACTCAATGCGTTGACATTGTCCGACATCGTGCCGCTTGCTAACAAAATTTGCGAGCGATCCGAACTAAACAGGCTACGGCGGGTTACAGTAGCAACTTAGTACCAACATGAGTTCTTTGACGACTGCAAAACCACATCGGTACAACACTACCAGACTACTAGGGTAACGTCGGTAGAACTCTCAACTCTCGTCAGCTTAACATTCGATTTCTGTCTAGTTCATGCAATAGTAGAACACACCATGGATACCAGTGGACCCAATTAATATCCGGTAGCACCAATATAGGTAAAACAGGGAAGTAAGGAGACATTGCACTTCACAAACTTCAGAGGTGAACTGACTCAATCGGGCTTACCGCTAACACTAACACGGAGACCGCGTGCAGAACCAAAAATAAGCATGAATTTGACATGAACCGATGAAGAGAAACGCTGTTCCCAGCAAAACCTCGTGTTACAAACACCACATGTAGCTCCAATTACCGTCATTTCTCATTTACGCGCAACCGAGTACCACTGTCGACAGCCCTATCAGTCGTATAATGCTAGACAAAAAAATGGACGGGGGACAATCATCGGTTAGCGGGATCAAACTCGACAAGAAAAGGCACGGATCCCGCTCCCAACCCCCGGTTGGCTTACAGGTGCATTAAAGTAATACTTGCGTGCGGAATAAACGAAATGACGTGCTACGATTAGTACGACCTATTTAACGGTGCATCATCATCATCATCATAACAGCCATGAGCCTGACCAAAAGGTGCTGTGACTCGGGCCGCCGCTCACCTCAACAGTGACGTGGAATATCCTAGAAGAAAACGTTACTAAAAGGAAGACTAAGCGGAAGAACTAGAAATGGTATGAATACAGGTACGCCATTGACTGCGACACATCGCCATCTCGGATAGCGTCTCTAACCAGCGGTTTGAGTGATCACGAGGACCCCATCCAGGCAGGCGACACCTACCTAGTCTGCTCAATGGAGCAGTCAAGGTCTTCATATTTTGTGACCACGTTGTTGCCTGACCACCACGCGGTTTTACCCAACTGTTGGTGGTCTCAGTATATAATGCCCGGTACGGTAAACGATCAGATGACATACAGAGTACGTGACCCAGCCAACGCAAGCTGTGTAACGTGATTAGTTGACCAATAGATCGCGCATCCCGAGCATTCCGGAATACGCGCCGGCGAACGGCCACATTGCTCACGCGATCAGTCCACTTAATATGGGCCAATTGACGGAGACAACGATGGTCAAACACAGCAAGTCTGTTGATATCTTCTTTGTGAACAGGCCACGTTTCCGAACCATAAAGCAAAATGGAGCGCACACAAGCATTATATACCCTTCCTTTCAGCAAAAACCGGACGTCTTTCCGACGCCACAGATGACGCAGTTTGGCAAACGCAACTCGTGCCTTCGCTATCCTCGCTGATATCTCATCAGCAATATTACAGGCTGACGAGATGGTGCTACCCAAGTATGTGAAACTGTTTACAGTCTCAAGCGAACTACCTGCAATAAAGAAAGTGGGAGTGGAAATGCCCCAGTCTTGAAGCAACACTTTGCACTTTGAAGGTGCAAAGCGCATTCCATACAAACCAGCTCGGTCGCTCAACCTGTCCAGCATGGTCTGCATGTCTTCGGCAGAGGGGCTATGTAAAACAATGTCGTCCGCATACTCCAGATCGGTCAATCTAGCGCCAGGAAGAAGCTCAACTCCAAGCCCACTGCATTCGCGAAGTGCACCCTCCAGAATGTCGTCCATTACAAAATTGAACAGGAAGGGGGAAATCGGACACCCCTGACGAACACCACTAGAAGTGACGAACGCCCGAGACAGTTGTCCATAAACTCTCACCCTGCTTGCAGAGTGAGCATACAGTGATCTCAATAGATTCACGTATTTCTCTGGTACTCCCTTGCGAAGGAGACAGCTCCAGAGAACGTTACGAGCAACTGAATCGAAAGCAGCCTTTAGGTCCAAAAAGACCACGACTGTCGGCTGTCTGTAACAGTGCCGATGTTCCAAGATCCGTCGCAAGGTAAAAATATGATCAACACACCCTCGACCGGATCGAAATCCTGCCTGTTCCTCACGTATCTGGCTTTCTCTGGGCTTAGTGAGCCGACGTAAAATGAGACCAATGAGTAACTTGGACGCAATTGACACCAAACTGATGCCTCTGTGGTTGTCACATAGACTTCGGGCCCCCTTTTTGAAAACGGGAATCACTGTTGATAGGCACCAAGCACGAGGCACCTCTTCAGTCTCCCAGATCGTCTGAAGGAGTATTGTCAGTTCCGATATCAACTTCTCCCCACCATCCTTGAAAAGAGAAGGAGGGAGGAGGTCTGGACCAGGAGCCTTATTACGCTTCAATAACTTGAGCTCCAGGACCACTTCTGCTTCCGACGGAGGACCATCAGGAATGCAGTAACTGACCGATCGGGTCCCGTCGTCCTCATGATCTGGTTGAGGCCAGCTGAACTGTTCTTCAAAATGTTCAGCCCACCTGTCAAGTCGGCGCGATTGACTGGTGATAAGTGAACCATCTTTTTCACATATGGTCTCACTTACACCGACTCGACGGCCAGTACAACCACGGATCAGGGAAAAAAGCTTTCTGCTATTCCCAGATAAAAAGGCTTTTTCCATCTCATGCGATTGTTCGACCAAGTAGTGCTCACGGTCTTTGCGCAAACGGTGCGGGTCGATAGTGAATATCCTTTACTAAACCCGCCGTCAGTTCACTCGAGTTAGCAGTGACCCACCTAGTTCGTAATGCCGACCGTCAAAAACCAAAAGTTGAGGACCGACTGCAGTGTGAAATGACGACTGACAGATTACGATTTTGTCAAAGTTGGATAGAAGACTACGCAAGAAGAGAAGAATGAGCTATTCATTTTCGCAATGTAGTAGCAATGAATCAGTCAAAGGACGGTCTGCTGCCTGGCTGACTGCACGTAGCGAGTTGACCTCCTGAATTACAGTGCCGTTGATTTTAACTACAAAAACATATAGCGAAAAGCCTTATTATCAACGCTGTCAATCTAGATGTCACAATAATGCTCTAACCAACCGATAAAGCCTTGAACGACCGTCTAGTTCCATCGTCTCACAAGTTCAAACGGCGATTGTTGCAAGGGCACGCACTACTGATGAGTCCCAAGTAGGAATGAAACTCGAGTCTGGTGCCTTCTCAAAATGGTTGATAATACACCGCATGTGAACGTGAGGACTACGAACAATTGCGGGTGACGACCAAGTTATCCTCACAAACATCCCACAGCTCATTGGGTTCAAAAACAAGCTGTCCTAAACCAACAACGAGAAAGCTTCCTATCCGGACCCAGAGTTTACTTGTGTCACTCCAGCCAAGTTCTACGATGATCTGAGCATCGGTAGAACAGTTCAAACGCAGGTTACAGCTACGAGAAGTTCGTGTTCTCATGAGTCTGCACATCTCATCATTCTACATTATCCTTAAGAAACCAGATTACTGACGAGTACGCTGCTAATACCGCGATTTTAAGGTCATCATGAAAGATGACTAGCCTACTTTCAGAAAATGATGGTCTGCCCTGCAGAAGTCAGCTGGTAAGTAGGCTAGTGGGGGTCTACGATCAGATAATACTTGAAGTCAAATACTTTAGTTGCACATATATTTGGTTACGGTAGTTGCACAAACAGCGGCTTCACTGTCAAGTTAACTGTTCTCTTCTGCAAGGCAAAGTGACATCTTGGGTCAGGTGTAGTGGCTGGATATTGCCAGGATTCTTAGGCCTATGCAGCGTCAATTCAGGTAACCGCGGCCCGAACTAGCCAACCTGGCTAGTGGTCAGCGTCGTTACCGCTTAGCATCGATGCACCGTCAAGTGATTCATATTTCCAGCTCACTGACCGACGACTACTCAGTTACAGTTAGAACTAAACGAACAACACCGCCAAAATGAGCTAACCTATACCAGTACAGACGGCAGGTAACCCATAAGAACGATTAAATGAAATGTTTATGGGCTGCATTATCAACAGCGCACGAACTGTCCGACGTGATAACGACGTACAAGTACCCAGTTACCTCCGTAACAGTTGCGGTGAGCGAGACCTCATACACCTTCATTTATATGCTATATATAGCAGTCATTTCGTTTACAAATCACCCTTGCAATCTGTCACAATCAAAATAATAAGATACGTCTGGGCTACATTAACAAACGGCCGATAGGTCTTTCCGGACAGCCTCCTGATCCGATACCTTATCATCGCCGGCCTATTTTCTATTGCGTGCAGATTGCTATGTATATAAATAGGCCCTAAGTCTATGTACTGCTTCAGGCAGATACGCTTGGAGCACACAATCTGACCCCGGTGCTCTCATCTGTCACCGATTCATTTTCACACGTCGAAGCAACGGTAGCCACACCTAACTGGCAGCAATCCACAAATCAGTTCACCTTCAAAGCATCACCATGTTACTTACTACGCATGCGTCATTTAGTTGCTCAACACTGGGACAATTATTCAGAGTAACAGAATTTCCAAGGCCGATGCTTCTGCATATCACATCAATTTTACAGCCCCTGAAACTGAGAAGTGATCAGCTTAGTAACTCCATGCGTAGATGAAAGCCGTTAGGAGGTTGTCTTACTGATGACGCCTCATTTTCACACAGAGCTTGGTTGTTTTTTGTAAGGTGTAGGCACCTTGATGTCAAATGTTTGGATGTATACAAAGCTACTGTAAGTAGTTAAACCCCCTTCCCGTTTTCCTTTTTCTCCTCTCTCTCTGCACAATACTTTTTTTCTTTATGGTTTTGTGGCAGTTGAGCATCAGTGACAACAACTGCGTGTGAATTTACCGACTGCGATATCATACTAGATACAAAAGTTAACTTAAAATGAGGAATGTACAGAACTGACCCAGTAACCACTATCTCCGATTAACCGTCAAATCATCAGCACCTGGTCTGTCACGAACCTTTGAATACGCTTAAACGTGCTTGGACGAGTAAAGACAATGAGAAGTACCCACGCATTCGTTAATGATTTCATTGTACTATTGCTTTGTCGGTATCTCACTCGCTTGCACGTCGATATTCTCTTCCAACTTTACTACTACGACATTCTTAAACGGTGATCTCCGTTCACTTGAACTTAAAAAATGGAGAGCCCGCACGAGGCGTATGTTACTCGAGGTTGTGATCTTTTCTCTTCAGATATTACAGTCCCAGTGCACATCATGTACAAGTTTACTCATTAATATTATACTCCCTTGATTTGCGTTTTGTTATGGACATTTTAAAAAAAGTTGGCGTCGTCCGTTACTCTGAGAAAGTCAGCAATAAGCATACTTCGAGGACTCCATTGAAGTGTGATATAATGAGTTGGAAACTGAGTCTAACAGCTGGCGTATAAGTAACAATGTAAATGAGTTCTCTTAAGTTGTGCCGTGCTCCATCCGGATATGTTTACTTTACTGGTGATACCTTGCCAAACTCGTCAGTCAATTGCTGGACCCACTAAACGAGTGATTCTCGAAATAGTCATCTAAAAGAGTCCCCTGAGTAATTGCTCCATAGACCATAGGTGGGAAGTAATACGCTATCCGCCCTCCTCTGAGACGTGTGGCAGGCAGCCGGGCTTTGCAAGCTGCCAAAGTTCCCTCTGCCGGAATCATAGATGAAACGACTACTTGAACACGCGCAAGGACTACTACCAACCCCTCAACTCCCGCTGAGTGAACAGTATGAGCCGATACCAAACACCATGAACCCGTAGTGAAAATTAGCAGGAAGGTACACTTCAGCGACGGCAACCACGGACCACAGACAAACCAATCGCCCTTTTTTGTGACAAACTCAGAGTCTAGAATGAATTCCCTAAGTGACACGGATGAGACGAGCGATGAATGACATGCTCAGTAAAGCGTTCGGTCGACGACTTTCAGGCCCAAACTTCGCCCGTCTTGATTTTCACTGGAATTTAGTCATAGTTCATGTACTTCTAATTATTGTCAGATTTTCTTAAGCATCTCGGCCTTCTCGTCGATAACCGTAAATATATAGCGGGATGAAACTCCACGGCCGAGGGGAACTGGTACACAGGCTAAGATTAGTCCAAATCCACCCAAAGTCATCGTTACAGAACCCCATGGGAGGGTACCATTCGAGTTCTCACATTAGGTTCGATCTGCTAACGAATTATTGGCAACGATCACCTGTGCCGGACAACACATTCAGACGAAGATAACTAGTATGCATTCATCCGCGTCGTTGAATGTCCGGTAAACTGCAAATAGCCAGAGTAGAGATTGTGTAAGTCCGCTCCATACAATCCATCCGTCCAACACTCCACGACAGTCAGCACTGTGCACAACACTCAATATCAATCAGCTTACTACTAAGCAGAAGCTTCATTCCAAGACCTCTGGAACTTCGAAAGTTCCCTACATAATATCGTACATCACATATTTGAGAAGGAAGCGGGAGATCGGACATCTGCGTCGAACGCCATCTGATGTGGAGATCCTTCGGGGTAGCTGCTCATGAATGTGCACTCTATACTCAAAGTGTGCATACAACGGTTTAAATAAAGTGACAGACTTTATTGGGACTTCTGTGCGACAGACAGCCCCAGACAGCGTGTCAGGCAGCCCAGCCAAAAGTAGCCCTAACGCTCAGAAACACTGACTGTTGGCTAGGACGTCTCGGTGTCTGTAGCAGAGTGGAAATGTGGCCGATATACCAATGATCAGATGGGAAATCTACTTGTTCTCCCACCTAGTTCTTTGTATTTCAAAAGCTGAAGCATGAACAACTTGTTTGCGATAACAAAAATGCCAACAACCTTATAGTTGTCACGTGATGTCACAGCACCTTCGCTGGAAATAGAAATTATTGCAGATAGGCATTAGCCGTGAGGCACCCAGCGTATGAACTTCATATGAACTACTGTTTGCTGGGGAATACGTAAACATGACAAACAGAAGTTACTGGTCTGTGTCGACTGAACTTTACCGAAATTTGGAAGCACACAGTCGACCACACCCTGAGATCCAGTCGACCAGGCTTTGATACGCGCAAGCTAGACAGAACAGCTCCGCCGGTCAACTGCAGTCAATATGAGCATAACCCCATGCATTCCACCAAAAAAACTATTAGTTGAGATAATACAGGGCAAATTCCATGCCCAGTTCTGCCTTAGGCCTCTCAGCAACAAGTATTCCAAACGTCTGGGTATACCTCTACAGACAAAATGGTCTCCGAATGTTTGACTGGAATGTCTTAGATGCGAGTTATCAACTGAAGTAAACGAGACAGTTACTGTCTCTTCTCAAGGCGACCGGGAAATCCCGTAACTACTCACTAGAGGAAGTGATTGAGCGTTTGGATAGGATAAGTCGGTCATGTCTAATGTTGTCAACGGCACAATGGTCGTCTCATTAAATACATGTTACGATTTCAACCTGAACGTGATAAGGATACGCGTAACTGCAGACCTCTAGCAAAAAAGGCTGCTTTAAAGGCCTATACGAATGTCACGGTTGCGATTCGAAATGAGTGGCATACAAGTCAGAACAACGACAGACGTAAGATTGTATCGAAGCCTGTACTGACAGAGGAACATAACTCACCGGCTGTGAGAACTGGCCCACAAACAACAACGACCTCACCGACAATCGCTTCATTTAATATTAGAATGGATTCTGCATGAATCACTGAAGTACGGTAGTCAGAACCGTGACCAAAGGCAAACCGGTTAAGTGCGGTGCTATATAGAGCACGGGTTATTGTCCTTTACACTCCTCCGATGACATTGGAACACATGGGAACATGGCGCGTGTCCCCACCTCACAGGTACTCTTGACCGTGATTCTGAACGACATCGAGCGGGCACAGTTGGGGCTGCATTGTTGCTGTCAGGAGTAGCCACAGTTTAAGTAACTACCGCAAGCTTTTATTCTTCTTTGGAATTATTCTTCCTTGTCCATCTCCTCCCTTACGTTCTACATCTTCAGTCACAAAAGAACGCAATTTCCAACCCTTTATCGTGGCAGGAGAAATCTCCAAACGATTGCTTATTTCTGACGGATGGGATGGAGAATGTCAACAAGCCATCTGGCAAGGTTGTGGTACGGTGAGTTGTCCACACACTGGATTTGTTTTTGGAGCACCTTTTTTTACCGTTACTGGTGAACTGAATCAAGGGAACTGTTACAAAGTTCTTAGGCGAAGACTCCTTGCGCATGCAACACGGGCTTCGCAAGAAATGCTGAACAAATATCTAGAGACTGAACGACGTTTCACATCTACACTTAAGTCTGTCGCTGATATGCCGTATGAAGTTTGAGAATTTTGTCAAAATCACACTGGAGAATATAAAAACCAAGACTCTGCAGTCTTCAAAGAACTTAGTCGCGTTCGTATAAAGAATGTTTCCTCCTTACAGACAGCGCGAAACACGTGCAGAACCCATCGTTAGCTCAGTTTACGCGGACACAATTGGAGGTTCTATCTCTCGGACTGAAATTTAGAATTCCTCCCAAAAGAATCCACCGAATACAAATACAGGTGCAATTTGAGAACCTGTATAACCAAATAAGACTTCAATCCAACGTCACAGAACAACGAAGGATGGTTCCGCGCGAAGCTGGTTGATATTTGGGACCATTTCCGGATATCATCTGTGCGTCAGCAATTCTGAACATTATCAAGCATTTAAACTACTGCGAGAAATAAAAGGTGTGATCTTCCTTCAAACAGACAAAGGATCCGGTACGGTTATCATGGACAATGCCGATTATGAGTCCAAAATGAAAGGTAGCCTAGCGGACATACGAAGATTTCACAAAGACAGTACATTTGACAACATTCTAATAGAGAAACAGATCTCAAGAAAGCTCCAAATCTTCCTATTACATGAGTACATCTCGGGACTGCAATACAGACAAATGAAGCCAACTGGAACCCGCACGACACAGTTAAGAGGTGTTCCAAAAAAATGAATGTGGTGTTCAGTTAAGACCAGTCCTGTGCATGGAAAACACCTTATCTCCTATTCATCCACACGAAAAATCACGCCTGTCCATTTTCACGGCCGCTCGATATTACATGTTTCAGTGGCCATCCACTGAAGCAGACGACTAACCAGCTCACCAGATCCACCACAGAAATTAGACACCTGTGATAGTGTTGTGCCACGAAGACTGATTACCAGTGCTAAACGATAAAGATCAAAAGGCACAGAGCACAATCAGTGTTTGCTAACGCCAGGTGGCAACACGCGATCAGTAAGGTGTTCGAGAAGACGGTCACGTAAGCCATCCACCAGAAAGAGACTGTGCTTTGAGGGTCAGCGTCTCCAGGGCGACTACAACCACCTAACCCCCTTTTTCGCACTTGTGAAGCTTACTATCTGACAGGTGCACTCAAACTTCAAAGTGGAACCGAATACCGGCACTTCTAACGTTTTGACTCCCACTTAGTTCCATTTCCGATAGCTTATCACAACAGTGCTGATTCGACGCTTGCTCAGCGCCTATTCCCATCTCACGAACAACCACAACATGCATGCATCTGATCGACAGGGGATCTGACACAGTCTTTTTCGCCGTCACTGGTTCCTCTTTCATAGACAAACCAAAACGCCCCTAACGACAACACGACGCAAATGGCTGGGACCAACGTACATCGGCCGCACAACTAATAAAAAAACAGAGTAACGCTACCAATCGGTTTTCTGTGCTTTGAAGTGCACTGCGTTCGTACTTCAAATGTAGCCAAGTGCTCACTCACCCTTCTCAGGGCCCGATGTAACCATGACAGGAAAATAACTCTTAGATCACCCCATTCGCCCTTCGGAGTAGGGAGTTCGTGGATCAGCCAACTTCTCACAAATCACAGGGAGATGGCGACCGATTGAGTTCAGCGGTGCAAATGTCGCCATCCATAAAGACAACTAAGTAAGAATGGCTATCACCGCACAACTCTTAAACGAAAAGAACCTCAATCATGTGAACTGTTTTCACAAGTTTCGCACATTGCACTATTTCAGACTTTTACGTACAACCAAAAGTTCGTTGTGATTTTGTCAAGTGACGCAGTGATGGCTTAAGCGCCTTAATGACCTGCTAAGCCAAAATACACAGGGA
>LUCH01001870.1:0-14255 GCA_013368495.1 Paragonimus heterotremus
TCTACTGCCCGCCGATGCCCTCGCGGGGCCCGCGCGGGGCCCTAGTCCCACTGCCCGCCCTACGCCCGCCTCTTGCCAGCCGATGCCCGCCTGGGGCCCGCGCGGGCCCCTCGCTGTTGTGCTACCTGGGTCACTGACACAACCAGACTTACCTCTCTGAAATATAGTTGTATCTAAAATGAGTGAAAATGCCTTTCATACTGACTGAATATAATCCACAATTGATCGCAGCTGTCGCATTCCCGTTTATTAAGGATATTACTTGGCATTCAAACGAGGGGTCAAACACCTCCTGATTTAGAGGGTAGTAAACGCATTTTGGGGGACCAGGTTAACCGAATATTTGTATGTTCAACACTGATAAGGACAGTTTTCTATTGTGGTCACGCGTGCATTCTGAGGAGCGGGTGGCGTTCTGACTGATATTATCGGAAAATGACTTATCGATCGTCAGTCATTATGACCACCACGTTGAAACTACCACCATACCTTAGTTGCATTCGTTCACAGCTATCCGCCGCTGAAGTTTTCACAATATCACGCACACATTCTGGCTGGTTACGTATTAAAATTTTTGCCCTCGACAGATCAGTCTGTGTTGGTAATCAGAATCGTTTGTCCACATTTCAAAATATATTATGAATTGTAATGGCGACAGAGTTTTTGCGTTGATTGCCAGTACAGAACAAGACTGTCGGCATTAGACAGGACAAACAAGTCTAGCCTCATCAATATCACAAGATTTGTCGCCACCCATACACTTCCGCGTTCATTGTTTGATATGGTTTTTGGCAATTAACATTACCAGACAAAACACCCAAGTTCCACCACATCACCGAACGCGAAACAGCACGCTGGACGAAATGACGGTAACGCACACGCAACAGTACGTCATTCGTACACAAGTCTTCGTGAATAATAACTCCTACTCCATCTCTTCCATTGTATTGTTCTGGCGCTGTCCATTGAATCGATGTGAGATTACTTAACACTGTTCATGTCTTTCATGCCATACGCGAGTCCCTACAATTTCAGAATGATTTTATTTATTGGTAGGCCAATATTAAAAGCTTTACTTTCTTGACTACAGTTAACGAAATAAAGATATTTTAGGTATTCTCACGTACTACATTCATCCATTAATCCACGCATTAATCCACAAATTCTTATCTTTTGTGTGCTGCTTCCATAGTTACGGGTAAAATCAATAACGACAGCTTTTGTCACTGATTATGCATTTCTGTCAATTGACTAGAAGCACTGGAAATAATACATGGTGGTCAGTTTTAAGATGATTGTAACAAATAGTAACACCGTGGTTTTTCCGTAACCTAAATAAAACGGATGCGGTGGCTGATTACACCATATAACTGTAACAGAACAATACAACAGGTCAGGTCATTAGTCGAAATAAAAGTGACGCTTTTCTGTACACACTGATGAAGAGGAAAAATATGACGGAAACAAACAAAGTCTGCAAGTGGAAATAACTAAACGGAAGTGACTTGATGAGAACAGGATATGCACAACTCAAAACAACATTGATATTCAGTGGGAGGAAGCAGACCTAATAAATAAACCTTCACGGTTGTTGAACATAAACTGGCTATGTGAAACGATGTATGTTACAACTATGTAAATGCTAGTTTTTGAGCGACGAGTGGGTTCGAAGCATTTCGAGTAATACACAACCTCTGCGTTGATAACGTTCCCTCCACACTAATAACTGTTTTCACGATCAAACTATGCACCGCTAATCCATTCATCACGTATGAAAGCCTAAACTAATCACATAGTGCGGCTTTCTGTAGATCAGTTTTCACATATTCATCCATATGCATTTTGATCAGTTCATCTACGGAGTGTGATTGCCCACGAGGCAGCAATAAATACAACCCTGCCCCAATAATCACTATCAAATCAAACCAGAAAAACATCCGATCGAATGTCATCACCACAAGATGCCAATCACGAGCCCGTTTAGCTACTGTTTCTTTTTTGGCGATTTTGTTCATCAGGGTCACTAGGGCAGTGCGCAGCTCACTTAGACTGGTTTGCATTTGTATAGTGTGTCGGCGGGTGCTCAGCATCTGTGCAGAAATAGGTTGTACGCCATGAGATACGGGGTCATTTGAATCACTCGACTGGTGGTCCATGCTACAATGCGGTATTTGTTGCTGTTTTGTTGCTCCCTCAAACATGAAATCTGGAGTAGATTGTTGACTCCATTTGACGGCTGTCTTTTTCATTTGTTCACTTATAAGACGATTCATTTGATCCATAGTTTCTGAATTCACATCCGGCCCATATCCGTGCATCGATAGGGACTGTGCGTAACGCATTTGTTCTAACTGACGATAAGCCTCGCAGTTTTGCCATAAATTGCGCTGCTCATTCGGATTGGCCATATTGGGCATACTGTTCAATTGTTGTAAACATGGAGTGTCCAGAAACGGGTGCGGAGGCCATGCAAACCGATTCATGCTGTTGGGTTGTGGTTGACCATGTTGCTGTAATGTTGAATGCTGGAGTTTGCGTATTCGTGCCTTCATGGAGGATAGAGTCTCACCCCCATTATCTTCATCTGTTGGGGGTGTGATACTCAGTGGAATGGAGAAGATGCGAATTAGCTGTAGAGAGATGAACGGGAAAAATTTGATGGGCATAAGCATTTTTGAGAACAGAATAGTAACAATTGCAGAATAGTACCACGAGCCCAAAAAAAGACGGACGCTGTGCTAAGTTACATGACCCGTTTTTTTCTCCGGCTGGAAAGATCGGTTTAACAAATATATACTGTGGTTACCGCCGTTTCATCAATACTTTGACCATCTGTGCTTCAAGCGCCACATAGGCTGAGTTGATAAAGTTAAATGATTTATTAAATGTGGAAAGACAAACGGCTCCCTGTTGATAATCCACACGTTCCAGCATTAGAGTAGGCCCAAATGATTCTATCACAAGCGACTGCAACAGTGCGGGTTGCACAGTCATGTATTTTTCTCTTCATCCTGTAAAACAGACTTCCATAGACATCGATTTTGTCTTAATTTGGACTCACTATACCGAGATTCAGTGAATGGTGCGCAATCGGGTAAATTTTCTGTTAGAAGGTGAAGTTCTTGCTTATAAAACAGTCAACTCGACGAAAATCACTTGTAACTGGGCGGATAATACATACTTGCTTTGTAGCTTGTTAACATTCAGCTCACTGTGGAGGAATGCAAACCACTTTCGACGGTCAGTTTGTCTTTGGTCACATGGTTGTTGAGTGGTGCTCATCTAATGTTCTGTGATACTCACTAAAATCCTGATGATTCACGACCTGATTTATGGAGGTGGACATAGCCACCTTTTAGACTAGCCGTTCAGAGTGAATCATGCCCATTCACTTAACCGTTCCTTTGTAACTCATTTACAGTTTGGCTTGTTGTATTCGGTTCTTCATTCGCTTTGGTTCGTAAAGATTATCATACATTATCATCATCATGGACAGCAAGACGTCAACGGTTCACACATATGATTAACTTCTACACAACCACGAAAAAAAAACTCTGTAGAGGAAAATAACTGAAAATAACTACGTCTATATTCAAACATTAAACATCAGAGTGCCTGCACCTTGGAAACAAACAACCGAGCTGTAAGTGAAAGTAAGGCGTCATCAGCAAAACAGCTTCCTCACGGCTTTCACTGCCCCGCGTCATTAAGTACACTTAATTCACAGACAACTCGGACAAACAACCACAACACTCAAGCTACTGAGCTCGGTTAGTCGCGATCTCACCTAAAGTTTCAAGCCATCGACTATGTGAGCCGCGAGGGCTCCAGCCCGGGAGACGAACCCGATCTACAGTAGCCAACCCTTTCATGAACGATTTCATTTGTCTACGCCAGGTCATCATTTGTCTAACTTGCACCTTATGCCAGTCGGCCGCAGCGTTGGCAGATTGCTCGATTTGGCAGACGACTAGCTGGCATCCTTAGTTCATGACTTAACCATCCAAGTAGGTGCAAGTGTAAGCATTGAACAAAAGAAATCATTTGACACTCAATGTCAAACACCCGCTTCTTAACCAACTCATTGCTAACTCGCTGGTGCCACCCAACACGGGTCACTGAACGCAGACATCGGTGATCAAATATCTGAAGAAGATTCACGTCCTCTACCCTGAGCGGCAGACGGGAAGTAAAACACGGCATGTGTAACGTGTACTTGGCAAGGTAATTAGTCTCATCAAATTGCGGTGTATGTATACATGCCATGAAAAGTACTTTACATCGAAACTTGAACAGGGAACAAAATAAGTGAGGTTGCGGAAAAAGGTGCGGAGGCTGGAGGCATACTGGGTTCACGGGCTTCAATAGTTACCGTATAAGTATAGGGGAGACACACTTCAACTGTTCCCTTTGAAGTGCAGTAGACCCAGAGGAGAACTGATCGAAAGGTAATACGTGGCCGTGGGAACCTCATGGATTCCCATGGGTCGCTTAGTGAAGAGGACGGGGATAGAGTTGTGGCAGGAAATGACAGGCAAATTATGAGGCTTGACTGTCGGACAATGAGTGGTAAATCCCTTAAATAGACTGCCCACGGATGAGGTGAGCTCGTCGTTGTCACGGTTTTAGTGTACAGAAACACGAGACACAGCGACGCTCTTCACATACACCTTCCCGTAATTCCTGTCTGAGAATGCCTGTGTTGTTCGACGACTAACATTTTTGTTTTATTACGTATTTTCCCCAGCTTCCCGTTAGCGTCCTACTTTTCTGCAAGTCTCCGGAATGTATGTTCACTATCATTGCCCACAGCGAGGTATATGAGAAATGGACAAGATTTGTTTGGTGTACCAAGTAAATTGAATGCCAACTACAAGGTTGCTTGTCTTTTCTGCCTACATAGACTGGCCTAATTCGATATGTCAGGGGAGTCTTGCGGGTTGACACACTGTATCAAGTGGTGCATATGTGCAGGCGGTAGTGATGAAATTAAACAATGGGTGACTGGAACTTTATTAACAGTAATCGGGGTGTAATCTTTCGGTTACTTCAAGAAGACGGTTGTAACTAGGACATTTGGCTCTCTCTTGAATGAATTCTTGTAAACAGCAGAACACAACAAAGTTCTCCATCTTACCTTGTTTCCGAAATGAATTTGGACGGGATGTAACTGACTACTTGCTGACATTCTCCCTACGGATCGTTCAAAAGAGTATGTTTGACTAGTCATGCATTTTAAAAAGTATCCATTCCACACAAAAACCGGACTGATGAATGACAGTCGCATTTTGCAACCAGTATTCACGTGAACCGCATATGACCGCTTGTTCTCAACACACTATGAGGGTTCGATAAGATGACGAAAATCGTAGCACAACCGGCCTGTTCTAACTAATCCACTTCGCATAACACTACCCAATGAACAGCAATCTATTACCCTATCGGTATATACCTCTTTTATCCCAGTTAAACGGCGAATGTATGTGACGTGCCTCCCTTGAGTTTTAATGCTATCTAACGACAAGATGGAAAAAAACTCACCAAACTCACCTAATGTATGATTGGAAACGCTGACATTATAGGACATTACATAAGGTGCAAATGATCGCTTTAGGTTAAACACACGTAATTAAAGGTTTCAATGACTATCAAAGGTAATGATTTGACTGTTTCACTTTAGACAGCGAGCGGTGATGCGTTCAAGTCTACTGTTCTGTCTACTCTTTTTATTGATCAATATGTTGACATTTCACCAGATGTCCGATTACGTGTACGCCCAGCGTTGATAACAGTAGAGATCCAGTTGTAAAGGTTTTAACATCCGCTTATTTTGAGGCAAAGACTAACACCATTTTACTAGCCAATATACAAAAACACTTTGGAGCCTGAAATTGTTATGTTGGGGACCGTGTTGTGTAACTAATCCAGTGTGAAATTTGTGTTAATCAGCTAGTGTAGTATATGCCACATCCGGACATGTGGTTTCTGTCACCGGTGTGAATTCCGCCGAATTTGAAAATCTTAGCGTTTAGATTATCAGTTATTGAAAATCTGTTAAACTACTCATTAATAATGTACACTTTCAATGGGCTATTGTAGCGTTGACGTATGTCGTCATCAGCGGTTCGATATCAACTCAATGCGATGATTCTTCTGTGGCATCCGGTAAACACCAAATGAACGGTGGTATACTATGGTTAGTGGAGTCGTAATTTGGGAGTTATAATCTTTAATGTAACTTTTTACTTCACCTGACTGTCAGAAGCTATCGATTGTTTGTTATCGATCATTCCACTCCAACCGATGCTAGAAGTGTTCAAATTTTCAGCATTTCATTATTGACAAACTGGTCAGTGTGATACAACTTACAGTTGAGTATATTCAGAATATGTCAGTTTACGTGGCTGTACACTGACTTCATCCGAAACTGAAAGATCGCTGTCCATTCAATCGAACAATCATGGTAAACCCATTCCCATACTTTCAATGCACTTATCCACACATATTTTTTAATGGTCTTGAGAACTATTTAGGTGTGCATTTAGGACAATTAATATTTCGTATCAAGTATACGACGTGTCCCGACATTGATGACACTTTACAGCATGGATCGACGGATACTGTGAGCTTTAAAGGCAACCATATTCATTCGATCAAAACTGGTGCAGTGCGGACAATCAATGCTTAACGCGCCATCTGGTTATCAGTGTCACCGCATGGTCAGCGGTTTTAACTTTGTCAGCAACGTTAATGTCAGTGCTACCAACACATTATCTTGTTCACTGTTTGGGATGACTCTTGGTCACAAACACTGCCACAACCACTCAGGTTTTGTCACACCTACGCGACGCATCAACATAAATGACTATTCGGTACTACACAGCAGCCTGAAAAACACATCTTGCATTGACGCCGCCACGTATGTTAAACGACACACTGTTCTACGATGAGGATCTTCAACTCGAAGAATTGTACAGCTTTATCCAATAGGGGAATTATTTCACTGAGCAGACCCGTTCGATCCACCCACAGATTTCAGTATTGCAGTTAGCGTTTCGTAACAGTCAAAGTCATTTATATTGCACTTTCCCGATTTTGATGAGTTCTAACATTGTGTCACCCAGTTTTTGTTATTCGCGTGTATTTGGTGTCATGTACGTATTTCTATTGCTGTTATTCAACTTATGATTATAAGGAACTTTCGCAACACGAATACGTGAGTTTCGTTGATGGTCTATACAATCGAAGCTCATTTTCAAAATTTTGAACATAGTCACTTCCATGGCGAATGAATCATTTTCACAAGCTCGACTGGCAAACTCAATGTTACATTTGAATGCAACAAGCACGAAAACATATTTGGAAAGTATCGTTTGCTTCTAAGTGAATGCTTCGGCCGCCAAAGTTGTACCCACATGGGCAATTACTCAGCTGTATCCAGCATACTGAACGCAAACTCTATTGGGTTTGTTTTTCACGCTGTCAGTGAACGTACTCAACTACGTACCCATGGAAAACAATGGCTGGCCTTTTGATCACCAGGCCTGGGTTGTACAAATTGGACTGTATTCAACGTATAACATACACAACGCTGCTTTATTGGCATTGAGAAGGTTGGATAATTGTATTGATCTTCACTGATTAGATGGATTCTGCAGTCTGGCCACTTCATGTTCAGTCTCATTCGTGGCAGTAATACTCTTGAAACACAAAAGTCTTCCGATATTTTTACGGAACGAACGTGTTCAAGATCAGCAATCTAACTGGGCTAGTCAAATGCACCCGTATATATCGGATCAATAAAACGGACCACAACAAACCAGTTTACTTCATGTTGGTTCACGTTCCGTCACCGTATTGAGCAACAACTAACGAATATTCCAGAAGATTGTGTGTTCGCAACTACCTTGACATGGTAGCCAGGTTTGTGTGTTGTATTATTCCGGAATGTTACGCTGACTACGACTTTTGTCCCTTCAGATTCCACCATGTCAGTTAAGTCACGAGTTTGCATGTCGAGCTACTGATTACGTCATGGCGCTTCGACGGTGCAGCACGACTTTATGTGCATACCAAGGAACCACACCTATAGTTGTCTCACTACTGCCTTCCGCATGTGGTAGAATGGATTTGGAGAATTCCTTCAAATAAAGATTGTCCAACAGTTGACAGTGAAAGCCAGCATATTATCCGCACGTTAGAAAAACATGTACAGCTCATCAGATACCTGAAGCTGCTTTCAGGAAGTAGACGCTAGCTGTCCGGTGTATGTCTTGCAGTCATTGATTTCAACAGTCTGTGATCATCCTCCAAATTATGAATATGCGTCTACCATTTGGCCAAGGTATGTCTGTTACATTTTTAATGGTAATGGCTCAACTGTATATCACATTGAAGATACACTGATGATACTGGTTCTATAACCAGCTAACTGTTGTAATCTGTTTGGTATAGTTGTGTGACCAATTCTTTGTTGTAAGCGGCTTCAAAGCGTGAGCTGAGTGCAACCCCAAATGCTTGATTGTGGCTCTACTGACCTCAAGAAGTCGGAGAATGATGGCCGTCTACTGTTCCTGTGTCCTACTCACCGGTTGACCATTGAAGACACCAAAGTTCAGAAGTGTGTGAACTCACGAAGCGTGAGTGAGTGAGTTTGCATGATTAAATGATCGTGCGACACAGGGACACGATGTAAGGCGATGGTGACCATGGTTATCAGATGGGGTCCTATTGTTCGTTTAGAGCGGATTTTGATCTGTTCATTCAGTATGCTAATATACTGGTGAACAGGGCCTCCAATGTTTCAACCGCACAACCAGAAGACAAAGAAAATCCGACTTAAACATTTTGGTAATCAATATGGTAGGCCCGTCACCAACAAACGAATGACAGTGGATAACTTGTCACAGCAGTCCATGGAATTTGACAGAACAAAAGTCGTGGTCCACGTAACATTCCAGACTAACACAACACACAAACCTGGTTACCATGCCAGGGTAGCAGTAAAGGTCATGACAAGTATGTACTTAAGAGCACACACAATCTTCTGGAAGATTCGCTAGCTGTTGCTCAATACGGTGAGGGAAACTAAACCGACTTGAAGTAAACTTATTTGTTGTCGGCTGCTTTGTTGCTTCGATATATCCGGATGCATTAGACTGGCCCACTTGTCTATTGAGTGGCTACAAAACGCAAACGCTGCGGGTAATTATGGGCTATCAAGGGATCTCTTGAAACAATGTTACTCAGTTTTGAAACCTGTTGTACTTTAGTTGGTTCACTGGAACCTGGAGAAGGATCTATTCGGAAATGCGCTAAAAGATGTACCCCCGGTTACAGTTAAAGGAAGCAGATGAAGCACAGACACCTATCAACGAACAAGTTTGCATAGCTGTGCATGAAAGATTCGCATGGGAATTCTGTTCAGTCAGCTTAATGGTTAAGACTTAGAGACCAATGTTCTTTAGAATTAATGTAGATTCCATGTTATTCACATGGCGATAATAAATAAATTTCTGAACGCAACAATCCGTTTTGTGTGTTCTTTGTGGATTTCAAAAAGGTGCATGGGTCGGTGGGTCATGAATTATCGTGGATGGTAATTCATAGGTTTGGATATTCAAATAAGTTTGTCAGGCTGATTAAAATGAAGTTTCAATCATGCGGTTCGGTCAATGACAATTTCGAAACGGTTACTGACCTGAAGTAAGCAATTTTCCGAGCCCCAAGCCTAATTTGCCCATAGCTGACTCCAGTACTAACTGTCGCTCTCAAGAATTGAAGGGGCAGTGCTAAAATACTGCACAAATGGTTACATATTTCCGTAATATCAGGTCTCTGCTTGACTCAGCCATGCGGATTTTGCTGTTTGCAAACGACTGTGCACTGTTTACACCCACTGAAATGAACGTTGGAGAACGCCCACGGTTTTCCCGACTACGGCAGCCACGGATCGTTTAGATGTCAACACAGGCGGGACATTTGATTTTTTAGCTTTCTGTAAATACAGGTTCTGTGCCTACATCATCAATGAAGACAATGTGGACAGCTGTACAGACTTCTTCAACGTAGATTACAAACCGCTGAGAGATGTTTCTTTGAGCGGTGAACGGTAAGCTAGTGTTGAGAAGGCCAGTGCTCCTTTCGGACTTTGTGAAAAACGAGTATGGAAGAACCAGGCCTTCAAGATGAAACTCAAGTTGCTTGCCTATCGGACAACGGTGTTGTTTGTGTTACTGTAAGCACCGAAACCCGAATAGAGTATGAGTGAGATGTGAGGTATCTAGGTCGTTTCCACCTGCACTGTCCGAAGTATCACTTGGGCATTAAGCGGGGGGATATGGTTGAGAACACTGAAATGTTTCGGTGAGCATACAGGGACGAGATTAAACACATGTAGATACTCGGTCGGCTGCGTTGAGTGGGGCACACTCATAGGGTGGTTGACAAACAGATTCCAAGCAGTGGCTGTAGGGCCACTTAAAGGCAGGTAAGCGAAATCTTAGCCACCAGATGCTGCGATACCAGAATAATAATGAAGTAGGTTTTTCGCGTCAAACTGTGGAGTTCAAAGCATGGAAATGTTGTATAACAGATAGCTTTGTTTGTAAATAGTATAATGCGCGTATCTGGGAACTAAAAGGTGAATATCAACGCCAGGTAGACGGTGGGCCAGAAGTGACTATTAGAATAGTGTGTACGCACTATGGGGGACGTGGTGTCAAGGCGGCCGACAAAATACTGTGTGGTTACACGTCAGCCGTGCAAATGAATATACGCGTTCGTAGTCATATGTTTTAGCGTATCGTGCACAAGACTTCGGACAGTAAACATTTTCGCAGACCAAGCGTCTTTTTGCGGCCACAACAAGAGAAGTGAGTTCCGAGCCGTAGCTTCTAAAGGAACGCGATTTAAATGGGTTTCAAAATGGTCATTAAACGACAGTTGCTGTTGTATACCCTTTAAAACGATACGCTGGTTCGTTCAAGATATTGTGGGTCGCTTGACATGAATCGGACTTTCATTCTTGTAATAATTAACATGCAACCCTCGTTTCCAAAAAATACTGCGATTGCCCCATGATTTTGTTCCCAAGACAAGCCAAAAGACGCGTACAAAAACAGCTTTGTTCCGCACCAAAACGTGTGCGACCAAGGCGAAAACTACAAAATACTTATATGTTGCGCAGTGGCCGAAATACATTCCCGAATCAAAGAAATGACGGATATTTGCCGGAAAAAATAGTTAGACTCACTAATGGGCATAGCGGAATAAAACATCGGATAGGTAAAAAAACTAACCAGGGCCATCTCTCGACTGCTCTGAGCAGTTCCGCTAATTAGGACTGAGTCAATCGTTTTTGCTCGGGAACGAAGGCGGTTTTGAACAAAAGGAAATAGACGCACTAACAGTTTTGACGCACGGTATGCAGACGAACCACAGGTGACATTAGATGTAGTAAAATGACTATGGCGTTACGATGAATGTGGTCGCGAATGTTCTCGCCCTCTCCGTTGATTTGGTCATTAAATTGTTCATAGAACACCGTCTGCGAAGAGATGGTGAGTAATTTAAACGCAAGTAAGTTATACTAACTATGTCCATTTTCAGTTCATATGGATTAACCACCTTCGTCGTCTGTCGAGCCGCCCGCTTTACCTTTCAAAAGCTTTACCGTGGTGGATTTTCACCTTCAGTGTCCTTCGGCTTTGTTAGTGTACTGTATGTTGAAGGTTCTGTTTGATGAACAATTCACAAAGTTGAAAGTCCGTTTACCTTTTCGAAACTATGTCGAAAATACTGGTATACACTCCAATACGTGACTTATTCTTGCCTCATTTTTTCGTCGCCTTTCTTCTTAGTTTTCGACTTACACGTTGGATTTTTCCAGTTTGTTCCTGAAACATAAAGTTTTCAGTTTCACACCAACGTACAATCTAGTGAACCAGAAAGACCTGTACTCACAAGCTCCCCAATCTCAGTCTTGCGGGTTTACGCTGGATCATGTGCATGTGTGTGAGAGTGAAACAGCACGTAGTTCAGTGCAGATCACGACTGTGAGCAGGAATCCTAGAGTTTGGGTCAACAAGACAGATTAATCTGAAAGCGAGTGATCCTGACTATACGTATGCGCGCACCCGGGATTTCGGACTATCTCCAACTTAACAGACCAATAGTTTTATTTCGCGTCAAGTGACACACACGTCTCCTGGTTAATTGTGCTTTCTCTCAGCTGTGTAAATGACAGCTTGGACCTAATGAATCGTATACCTTAAAAATTTCTAAACATCTTTCACAAATTAAAATGTCAGTTAGCCACACCTTAATCCACCTCACCAGGGTTAATCGTGCTGTTTATTGCTGGACGTAAGACAGTCGTCCGGCCGGGTTTCCAATTGGTGGCTTGAGGATACGTTGGGTTAGGTCCCGGATGTCTCCGGATCTTTTGAAACCCAGTGAGTAAAGGGTCGGACCGTGCAATCTAGTAATAAATTTATACTACTGGCAAGTTGATAAGTACGATCGTGGCGAACGAGAAATGTGTTAGGTATGAACTATCCACTTTATGAAGATGAACCTAGCTGGACACATGGTTCGTCAAGTGTATTAACCGAGGGATGTGTATATAGGTTTGAACAGGTCTAGTGACGCAATAACCACAACTTATGTTTGACCGGGTGTGATTTCTTCGTTTTATTATCCCACTTCCTACAACACAGCGCACACGAAAATGGTTCTAAATTCCCGTCTACATGCATGAGACAACAGTGTTGACCACTTTGCCACTGTTCCCACGTAGTTACAGTCGGAAAATTCCATCAAAAAGCTCGACCACATTTATTTGCATATAATCCTGAGACATGATGGGAATGCGGTAATTACTGGGTTGACCTCAATATTTAATCCTCTGGTTGTGTCTTCTCATCAGGCCGAAATCGCATAGGTTAATAAGCTTGGTGAAGATTGTACTGATCACTGATGATTGATTGGGAAATTGACTGATTTAAGTTGAACACTACACTCAAGTAATCATAGTTTGTGCCTTCCTAACCGCTTTCGCAGAAAAATATTCAACCGTAGTTCTCGCCTGAGAACTCAACGACAGTGCACGTTCTCAGTCTCAAGCTCAAAAGATAGATGTTCGCACTTTACTATTCTGTTACACTTAAACTAATGCTAATGGCGCAGTTTTCAACACACATGCACCGTTAAAACGGAGAGGGATGCATCGGTATCAGCCGTGACAAATTTTTTCGCTATTGAAGTCATCTAGCAGGAGTGAAACCCCAGTATGGTGCTTAATTTTAATGGGGGCTGGCTGAAAAGTCCATACATGGATGAGTAAAGCATTCACATATCAGTAATATTCGCTTCATTCCAATCAACCTCCAACTTTCTCATCACTGAAGAACTCGTCTTGCGTCAACGTCACAAAACATACCCATACACAAATCTTGAATCATGTCATAGTTAGGTATTAGTTCGGTTACTAACCAGAAGCATTCCTAGACTAGTGAGGCCTGTGTGGGTGAATGTGGAATTCGGACCTAAACTGTCAGTTCAGGTGAAGAATGTTGTAAACAGTTTCAAAGACTCGGTTATTATTAGTAAAGTGACTTAGGGCAGCTAGTGTTAACTATTATACTGAATGTGACCCACGACACTGTCAAGCAACCATCCCACAAAGCCATCGATAGAAGTCTCAACAGTAGCAAATGAAACGACATATAGAAAAGTGAGCGAGATGGGTTGTTTCAATGGAAACTTTGAACATTTTAGAAGTGAGCTGGGCTATCCGATAGAGATATAAAAACTGGATTTCTACTTGCCGAGTGTTATTTGGGTTCGCTGCGTAACTCTTGGTATGAGTCTTGCCCGGTAGTTGATCTTAATCAAAATGTCTCGGCTTGTATGGTGTTTTTGTTGAAATTCGTCTGAGTCTCTGCAGCCAATCATTCCATGAAACTACTGAATGTATTTTCCAATGCTTGCTAGTTTCCAAAGCTATCTTCATTGAATCTTCAATAATGGTATCCACTCATTGCATCTTTTCATAATGTTGGGGGTTTGCACTGTTGTTGTAGATTAAACTAACTGATAAATGGATGAGCAATTCAGTTTGGAATCTTTGATGTTTTTTTATATGCAAGGTATAAGTTAGGTATATCTTTTTGTGATGAAATTCTACTCGATTCACCGCTTATTCAAACCCCGACACAATAGGAGTTATAACAAAGAACCAATCCAAACGTCGT
>LUCH01001870.1:32836-59024 GCA_013368495.1 Paragonimus heterotremus
TTAGCTAATTAGCATGCTCCAGCACAAGGCTTCATTTTATTGGACAGTGTATGGACACCGAGATCGACATAGAAGCGGAATAAAATTTCTGCCTTTAACTCAAGTGATTGAACGGTGCAACAGACAATAGTTTTTGATGAATAGTCGATTATACGAGAGAGTGAGTTACAGGGTTCGGGAAAAATGTTGGCAGAAAGCTACATGACAGAGTGGGTGATGTAACAGCTGATGAAAACGGTTTTGTAGACAAGACTGGAAACCCTACCGGGAGGGGCTTCCATCGTGCCCTACAAAAGAATCCATCAGAAAGTTTTTAACTCAAGTTGTTAATCATCTATGTTGTTTTCAACAATTGTTGTCTAGATCCAGCTCAGTTAGAAGCACAATACAAACGCGCGGATGATGCTTCACTGGACGAGGTATGGAATGGGACTTACTAGTTGTACAACGCGATATCCGGAGTCCATATCAATCGGGGAGGGATACGGACTTCACGAATGTTGGAATAATTTGCCGGGTCCCATCGAAGTAATTGATCAATCCATGTCTGTTACAGAAATCCACACAAGAAAAGAAAAATGGAAACTATTATTAAGTTACTAGGACGACAATACTTCAGATAAAACCTCCAGATAATGTAGTGTACTTCACAAAAACAGTCCCTTACACTCGGACTAATGTGTCACATTTGCACATGAGTTCAGCAAACGTTTGCTACACATGATATTTGTGTTTGAACAGTGGCCCTCGGCCCTTGGTCATAGATAGTAGCCTACTGCCTCTCAAGTCACGTGATGATGTTCGAACTGCGCTGATGAGAAAGGCAGTTGCGAAAAACGTAGGGCGGATTTTATAGCCGCAAATACCAAAAGCGTTTTGCGAACTGCAGGACCTAACTTCAGCCAAGAAATTGAGATACAGGAGTGCGAACAGCAGGCATTTATCGAAGAGTTATGAGGCGAAGAGCAAACCGTTGTATCTGGTTTCGTAATGCTCAGTATCTTAGTCGACACAAATTAGGAAAGTTTTCCAAGGAGATTGGGACGAAAAGTAGCCATTCGGCTCCAGAAATGTCGAGACCGTATACAACTCAAACAAAATGAGTGCTTCTCTGGACTATCTGGGAAATGTTTGCCTCTGGTTCATTAATAGTGCAGTCTCCAAAGATCGGGAAACAGCGTTGTGTTTGTCCCGTATTACACTGATTTCCAACAGCGAGGAAAGGTGAACCTATGCTTCCGATATGCACGCATAGATGAGGTAGAAACAAGGAGATTTTATCCGAAGTTAACCAAAGCGGTAAGTCATAGAACTAGAGAATTATACGTGCATGATAAGTTAGCAAGCTGAAAGTGGGGAGTAAACTATTGATCTATACTCGGTAAGAATGTGGTGTGTAATCTTTTGTTACGTGCGTTGTTTCTGACAAGTGAATAAAACTTGTGAGCGACAAGCTTCAGCCACATATCTGGTGTCGTTCTCTAATAGTGTACTTGTACACTGTTGCGGTTTAAGCTAGTGCTAGAACTAAATCCAACAGTGCTTGGCAGAGGCTAGTTGGGGAGTCAAATAGATCACAATTTTTGTGTTAATAACTTGTCAATCATTATAGATTTGTCTAACGGGAGCTGCCGGTTCCAGCAACCCCTAGTGATTTAGTAGACAACCGCGTGAACACAGACGCGTTGTTTACATCCTCATAACAAATCTACAGCTTGGGAGCAAATTTCTGATTGCCGATCCAGAGATCAATGCGCTAGACAAAGGTGTCATAGTCGTCGGAGTTTCAGGATGGTAAGTGAATTACTTTTTTCAGCTTCCCGTTTTCCACTCTTTCATACACAGAGATCGATCAATTACTTGTGCTTGTTTCGCAAACTAGTGGATGCCCATCAGGGATGCAAAAGGAATCGACGAAGAGTTTTGAACTAGTTAGTCCAAGTGATCAGAAACAAAGCAATGGGCTTCTGTTTAGACTTTGTTGCATCTCCCCCATTCCACTTAATACGAAAAATCAGACCCAGCGCCTAGTAAAATACCAAGCCAATCGCAAACGTTTCGCCGACGTTTATCCGTGGTAAAATGAGAGTTTATGGAAAGTTGCTTAACACATGGACAGGAGTGCTGCCACCACATCTAAGCGACATACTTATTGGTTTGTAAAGAGAGTGGGGTCAGTTACAACAGTTAAAAAGGCTGTTAGTCGATAATGGTCGGTCAGATGGATGATCACGTGATGCACACCGGTTGACCTATTTTGGATCACGGTTGACCCAAATTGGATTGGAGACCATAGGATTGCCCTTATCTTCGCTCAGGACCACCGGAAAACCTAGAGATTACTCGTAAATAATGGAGTTCTCAAACATTTTGATCCGTTTTTATCTATTGGGGGGTAACTTATGCCATGGTAAATGCAATTTGCCTTCAGAAAAAGGTAAACCGGGGTTAAAATCCCGAACATGTTTTGGACCTACAATGAGGTCGCTTACAGTCATTATACGATTTACATTTTAATAACAGTGTTATACTGTTGCAACGCCACAAATGAAGAATGTTGATGTCGGTAGCACAGGCTTTATGCTACGTTTGTTGTTACCTCCTCAAAATTTTTACGGGTTGTCGAGCAGACTGAAGAGAGCACGGTATCAAGAAGATCGTCCACAATACATTACATAAGAATGATTTTTGCCTCGAAATTGAAGTAGCACCATGCAGCTTTTGATGGTGTAAACAATTCCCATGCAAATCGGTTACTGCAAAATATTTATTCAGTACGGTCTGAATGTTTTTAGCTGAGAAGCTAGAGAGAACAATGCCATGCACGTACTTCAAGAAGAAGCTCTATACATAGGTCACTCCACACTGTCTTTCAGGACATATTAAGATGAGGAGGTCACAAATTACGTTAAGAGCCAGCAGTTCAAAAATTCCATCAGAGGACTTTGCAGTAAGGTTAAACGACATGGTGTGATGAAACTTTCCTGAGAAGTGAATCCAGTCAGTAGTTACACCTTAGTCGTATTCATTCAAACCGTGTGAACCTTTTCTGAGTAAACCTGATGGTTACGAACCACAGTTACCAAATTCGTTATACATTGAAGGGTTTTAAACTGTTGCTACGCTTACAAGCCGCGTGAACCATGATATTGCATACCCACATTTGCGGACGTGTCAACTAGGCTGATAATTATAATAAGTATCAATAACTTTTGGAGAAGCATGGTTCAGTTTTCTGTTCCACCCACTGCTTTTGCAAAATATATTGAGTCGTATTAAACTTGTTATTAGCACTTCCAGTTGGTTGCGCAAAGGAAACTAGCTTAGTTTCTCTGTGAAATCGCTCATGAAAGATACTTCGCTAATTCCAAGCCGAAGCATCCTCAAAACCTCATGCAAAGTAGGGGAGCACGTTAATCTATCTTTCTGCTACCTCTCACTGGTTTGGAACACTGAGAGCAACCCTTGGCCGTTAGATGTTAAAATTAATGCAGAGCTTTGGAACTTAAATCAACAAAAAGCTGGCAGTAGGGGAAGACATACCAAAATGGCAAATCTTGAAGACAACGTCTTTCACGATGGCGGCAGCGGTGAAACAACTTATTGCAGTTAAACCACTACTTCATTCATTAGAGTTTAATAGGTATATTGCAACAGAGTCGCCTGCACCAGTATCATGGACTGAGAAAACGTTGTATTCTCTGGATTTATCACTCTTATGCATCCCTTGTGCAAGCTCTTTTAACTTCGGAATATTTTTGGTCAATGAGGGCAGTGACGACGAGCAATAAGAGTGTGTTATCAGGGGCTGTATTTCAATGAGCCATATTCCTTAACAAGTTATATAGACGGGTTTAACCGAAGCGTCTCTTGTTCGCTGGGGTTGAAGTTCAGTCCTCTCACTGAAACAAAATCGTAACTGAAGTTTTCTTGTTCCTGCCGGGCTGTGCCTTACCAATGACATTTTCTCCACTTGATGGATGGATATGTTAGAATGATAAGGCCGTGACCCTTCAATAAAGTTCAGTATTGGGGTTCACTTCATACTCTCTGGGTGAAAATGACGGACGGCATTTTTTTCAAACAGACCATTCATTCGTATTCAAACCGGCGGACAAAGCGATCGATCAGGGTCAGATGGAATCAGTCAGTCGTTTCGGGTCCCACTAGTGACAGCCGGTGAATCGCGTACATACTTCAGTGTGTGCATTAACTTTTTCGTGTCAACCCCCATGATGGAACTACGTATGATGGTCCAACTATTCACCCTACAACCGACCGTCAGCCTTCTGTCCATAAAGGTCAATAGGCCAAGGCAGTAGAACAGTAATCACTCGAGAGAGTTGTTGAATAGACGGTATTCGACGAAGGTCATGTAATCTGACAGAGCAGAGAAATAAGCTGTGAGTATGATAACAAACAGTGGCTTCATTCTCTCTCTGTCAGCCTGTATATGTAAAAGTTTAGTCAGCCCACAAATATAAACCAGTGGGTGGGCCTCGATGCTTAAATTTCAGGTTTGAGCCAGCTGATGGATGATGTCGGATCTAGTCCAGCTTTTTTAACATTGTGTAGTGATGTCACCAAACGTTCTCTGGGTCTAGGCAGCCCAAAAGTTTTGTCCCAAAATTCACTAAATATAAAGCTTTGCGGTATAGGAATAAATGTTCTGCTTGGTATTAACGTGATGCAATCATGCCTGCAACCTACCAACAGCATAAAAGAGTCAGTTTTGTAAATCAGTCCATAATTCGTACTGCGCTTCTTCTGCTGTAATTTTAGTAGAAAGATGACAAATCCAGCTGGATCACCATTCAAATTATCTACAGCTCAGTGATTGGTTAACTGGCGACGGTGGAGCAGTACTAGATGAAAACCCATTTTCAAATTATCAAACCGGTATGAGAAGACTGTCCATGCAAATAGTTATATCTCGGCTTTTCAATGGATTTTCATGTTTGCGATATGAGCACGCTAATCTCCCTTAATCCAAAACATACTCACACGCGTTTAACTAATCCGACACTCGTGTTATGCAAATCTCACTGCACAAATAGTGGACACAGTGTGAGGAGTTGTTCACAAACATATCAGACGGACACAGTGCAGAAGAGGTTCAAATGTGAGATGGTGTGAGACGCAAACCCTTACAGACAGTAGAACATCTTCGTTGGACCGAAGGATCTGGGAACTTCCTTAGTGAAACGAACGTGTATCCTAACTGGAAATCAACTATGGACTCGGTTTAACTCTTGTGAGACGGTAGTGTTAGCATACACTTGCGCGTCAGCTGGAAGTTTGCTAGTAAACAATGAACTGGATTTGATATAAGTGTTGAGTCTATGGGTTTTACACTTCGTCAAGCACGTGGTAACTTAACGATGCAGTCAAATTGACCTTGAGTTGTATAACTAATGGCGAGAGGTGTGGAATTACAACATACAGTAGTGTCTTTCACGGTTTCAAATTTTTGTTACAATCACTACCGGTCACATGAGATTTGGTATCCATAAGCCTTCCATGATTAAGTCTTCAGTCGCTACTCTGAGGCTCAGAATTTCTAGGTAGTACGTCGATAATCTCAAAAAATTCCGATTGACTTTGTAATCAGGTAACTCTTAAAAACTGACTAGTTCTACTGGCTGTGTCTTTTGTCATATCATTTGCGCCAATAAGAGGCTATGGTTCAGAGTTATGCACCATAGTTAACTCATTGTACGATCCATTCCATCTCAGGTTTACTAGAGTAAACGTCGGTTTGACCTCTACTGCGTTGAAATATGAACCTGTGTGGCCCCTGAGACTGATTGGCGTCAATTTTGTGGTTTTTCACGGAACAAGCATGTGAAAGGTCAGCCCAAGTTAGAATAAATAATCAAGTAATGAGCAAGTAATGAGTAAGCAAGTAACGTCTGTCTCACCAAGCGCAACCTGTAATCATTGTGAGCAATCAAAAACTTCGAGATGGTCAGAGTTATAAGAGTACGCTCCCTTAATCATCTCGTCGCACACGTATGAGTTTGAAGCTTTACACAGTAGAATGCGCTTCTATGTCACACCTGTCCTATTTCGGTAATGAACTGGCAATGAAATACGTTTAACGTTTTATATAATAATCAGTTACATGAGGAGAACAGTGAAAGTGTGTAGACATGTCACCTTCATGAACTGGCATACACTGAGATAGCTATTCTGCTATATACATATATAGTACGCCGTAAGTGTGAGCAATGGCGACATCACCGTACTTTCTATCATAAGTTACGTTCATCTCATGTGTCCAACGGAGAAGGTTTTGAAGCTCATAACTTATTCCGACGTAGCCGGATATTTGTTTTCTGTGCAGCACTACTGATATATCCCGAATGAGAAAAATTTCCTTTTACGTTGGCTGTTGTGTCAGAGATCAAGTCAGTCAAAATTACTCTTTGCTTTTATTTGAAAAAAGACGGTCTACAAGTGAAAACCTTGGAATTTACGAGGTTTCCTGAATGACGGTGAATATAGGCTGAGTTCTCCCTGATACATTAGAAATTAATCCAACGCACAATTGCTATTTCTCAGCGCAGCAACGTTACAACACCAAAATCTCAATGGTATATAGGGGCCCGATATGTACTCAAACTTGAGCATTCATCTGAATGGCCTGAAATTTTACATATGAAGGTGGCGTAAGTAGTCAGTTTGATAGCAAAAAGTAGGCGGAATTGCACTACCAGTTACGAAGAATAAATTACGAACGAGCTATGAATGCTAAACATGTTTCTATTTTTATAAAAATATCCAACGAATACTGTTGCAACTAACAACAATACCACCACCCATCCAAAGTGGTTGACGAGTCTAGATGTGTTCACAAAATACTTCTTCACCCATGCATGTTCTTCAAAGAACAAGACATCTTTAGACGACTCACGTATTTCAACCAAACATTTATAGTGAGAATTTGATTCTTTTCGTCCAGATCAAGGAGCTGGAACAAGGACAAGCCGTAACCGACGACAATCGTCTCCATTCTGTTCTTCACCGGACGGCCAATGTTTCCAGCTTTCTCATAATTGTCAATCAGTTGTTTAATCAGACGTTTCTCAGAGGAAGGTATGACTTGTTCTGGAATTTTAGAAGAAATAACCGAGCAAATCGACATGATAACGTCCCATCCTTTACAATCGTCCGCATACATACCATTCACAATAATAAAACAAAAATAAGCGGAGTTATAAAAACTTCGGCACCATGTCACCCGTTCCAATTTGATGGCATACTAGCGCCTGCATTTACACAATAACAATTTAGACTGTAAAATTTCTCAAGCCAGAAGGAAAATGATTGCATGCGTTGTCAGCCAATCAATGTTGGTCAATGCCAAGTGCACTAATGGATGGTGTTGATGGGTTTCAGCATGAGCTGTTTGAAAAATCTTGCATAAAAAATCAACCTGCTGGGTCATTTGCTGGGTTCTGTGTGAGAAAGCAGATTGGGTAGGTAATTTAGTCCAAATGTAAACTTTTTGATCTCCCAATGCGGCTTTGTAACTCAGTTGGTAGAGCGCTTACCACATTTGGACATGAGGTTTCTGTTACCGGCTTGAATCTAGTCGAAGTCTAGATTCTTCTCACTTGGGTAGCGTGAAGATTATGAAGCCCACCAAACTACTCATAAGTTATTCAACTACAATTGTCCACGTTAATAACACGTAATGATTGAACGAGTCTGCAGTGCGGCTAGAATCGTATTCACCAATAGAACCAGCAAGCTGCCTTCAGCTTCAATAAAGCACAAACAACACAGATGCAAAGTCACAGTGTTTTTATCAATTTGTGTATACAGTTTCCCTATATTGTCACCCACACACAAGTCCGCCAAAAGTGAAACCAGTATACTATCTCACTGTTACCAAGTTTTGTTTGCGCGGATCCGGTCATATAGCATCATCATACCAACAGAGCTTCAGAAACCCCATCACCAAAAACACTCCCGTGAAACGTGCGTAAGTTTCGATGAATATTCTACAGAGAATCCGGTTCAAAATGATTTTTCACTTGATTTAACCCAACTTTTGTTGAGGGTTTTTCATTCACCCCCTTTGTCGCGCAACCCAATTTCATGAAAAGCCCTAACAGCACACAAGTGTAAAGGTCTCAGGGATGAATAAGGTATTCATGATATTTCTAATGTGGTTCATGTGTTGCTGACTGAAGTGTGAACACTAACGTGTTCCCAGTGAGTGTTCAGATGGAGTAGTGGTTATCACATTCAACAGAACAAAACAACTAAAATCTTCTTTAACAACTAGCACTGAGAGTCACTTAAGAAATGACCGATTCTGTTATACTGTTGGTTCATATTAGATCCAAAACATGAGTATGCTCATTTGGCTAGAGAAGGAGTCAAATGGCAGGACATAGTAACTCCCGTTAACACGATGGTCATACTGAGAAGAATGAACTGGTGGAGCTAGTGTGTTGTTTCAACATATACTACGTATAACTAACTTGCTTCACATCGTCAAAAAGAACTGGACTTTAATGGACCGTGTTTACCGGCTGATCCAATCAATGAATTCCTTATCTCACCTTTGTTAACAGAGTGCTTTGGACTTCATTTATGTCCAACAACCAAGTGAAAATTACTATTCTCATGTAACCCACACTTTAGTCGTTATGTGCAGAATATTATTCAAATTGGCTTGCGATTAATGTAATAAATAACCCAAGTCATTGAACGATTTTTACTCCGAACCACAAGAATAGTGTATTTTTGTATTTATTCGTTTAACTAGTCTCCCGAGATACGTCAGATATGTTGGTCGTTGATTGCCTAGCTTTTGCAAACGATTAAAAACTCACGAGTGGGGGTAAATATATTAAGCTTTATCATAAGTCCCTTGTTCTTATATGTCCTACATTTCAGCTGTACAAATGATAGAGCACATGAAATTGTGTGCGTGTACAACCAGTTTTAATTTTCCCTGCCTGAAGTTGAATAGTTAGTTTGCTTTCTCACTACGCAGTTGAGTCTCATGAAAGTGTACCATGGCCTGTTGAAGGCAAGATAGACTAGACCAAAAACGACAGATCGATTTCACCCCATGGATGAATGAAATACGAGAGATAGGGAATGTAAACTAGACTGTCACTGCAACTTATTGTAACCACGACTGTTGTCTTAGCAACACATGTGAATTAAAAACATTGTCGATGGTTATTATTGACTGAAGTTGTTACATTTCATTGTCGACTGTCTTCTCGTAGATGTGGCCCGATAGCTCAGATCCGACCAATAAAGCGTTTTCCATCAAAAATGCAGTACTGATAAGTAATTTGGCAGATTTCCTAATTTAGAAGAGACCCAACTGTGAAAAATCTTGAGTTCGGCTGGATCCGAACCACCGACAGAAACAACTACTCATCAGTAATTCAATGTCATTACTCATCGGTGACGCTGGTGGATTTCAGCGTGGACTGATCAAGGCTTGTTCAATCAATCGGCTGGATCATTTGGTGGATTCCATATGACATAGTTGGATGGTTGAGTAACGAGGTGCAAATGTGAAATTTCTGAGCTCTTGGCGTGGCTTCGTAGCTCAGTTGGTAGTGCATTTGACGCGTTTGAGTATGTTGTTTTTGTCGCTAGTCCAGATTTTTCGCAAATAGATCTCTTCTAAAAATGGAGTAGTTAAGACTTACAGCCGGATCAGAACTTTGATTAATTATGTTTGTTGATCACCTCTAAAAACAAAATTCTACAGAGCACCGAAGTTGAAGTAATAGATTACGTTGCTCACAAAAACTGGGACTACTATAAGATGGACGAAGAAAATGATTAGCTGTTGATCAATTGTGGTTTTTGTCAGCCAGCTTGTTGACAACTGGCGATTTTAGATGACACAGTTGTGATAATCGCTCGATTAATCATTGACTGAGCACAGTGTGTTTCTATTGTTTCAATCGGTACCATTATTCTCTAGACCCGACCGGGTCTCAGACAGACTAGAAAGTTAAAAATTCATTACTTCACGAACGGGGTTCTTAAGAAATGCTTATATATATACATCCAAACGGTGTTTTACCTAGTTGACGCTGTGATTTTGTGTTAAACAGAAGTGCTGCCGGCCTTAACGGATAACCCTCAAGAAATCGTGTAAGCGGGATATGAAGCACGTTGGAACCTGGGACAATGTCACACGCTTCGACAGTCAAAAATTCAAGTTTCCTCGACTACAAAGGTGTACTGGACTTAGTTGATCAATCTACATATTGATTCGTTTAGTCGTAGAGCAAACAGCAGTAAACATGTGCGAACACTGTCAACTGTCCACTACAAACTGTCTACTTATCTTTAAACCGAAACTGCCCTAAGTGAGATCTTTTCGTTTACACCATTATGACCAAACTTACCAAAGGCTAGATAGTAGAAAACCGTTTTATGCACTTACAAAACAGCGGTGTGACCGTCCTACAAAGTGACAGGCTGAATGCTGTGGACTGTGGTGACTACAGAATATTGCTATTTTAGGACCTTAAAACTGCACAGCTGAGGCCGAACAAATATTTAGTCATGCACTCTGCTGCCTCGACAAGAAAGCAGTAATTAAGTTGACTCATTGATGGACAATAAAATTTTGATTATTGTCTTATAGTAGTAGGGAACGAAACAGATGTTCGTATCTTCAAAGCTAGAATAGCGCTTACCCACCTGGAACTATTTTGGTGAGACTGACATCAATCCGTAACTCAAGGAACACAAATAGAAGACGACTATCGGAAGGATGTCACTCAGAGGTTCGAAACCATAACAGACTTAAGTCGTTTTGGAATATTTGCACATCGATGTTAGTGTTCAATTGAACGCATCGAGAAGCACTGAATAGTAAGCTATATTACAAGTAGGAATAGGATGTTCGGTAAACATGGTCAGTGGGTTTCCTTTTTCAAACGTTGGTCATTGGCTGGTTGCCACACCATGTGTCGTTTACAGAGTTTGCAGCTGACAGGTGTGACTTTTGGGACGGATGGATGACAAAGATTACCGACCGGTTAACCACTATAGATCGAGTTCCCTTCTAATATTCAAACCCTCGTGACTCATACATTTGTTAACTGGAGACTTCAGGGAGGACGGCGCGGAATCAGGTGTAGTGGTTACAGTGCTATCGTTTTTGTTTAACACGCAAATTACGCGCACCTAATGGATGAGAGCAGCAAATGATGCAAAGCGGCAGTGAATCAGCAGTAGTCTGTTTTGCCTGTTTGTGGGCACGTTATCGAATTGCTAACGTGTGATGATCTCCTCTGGTTGCAATTTGCTGAACTCTGTGACTAGTTAGGGTTCAAGATGTAATCGACGCAACTGTTTTCAAAAGTTCATTAGTTCTGTGTTTCCTCTGTTCTAGTTCGCAACAAATACTGTTAACTTGTCATACTACAGGGCTGTAAGCACACTTCAGTTTTGAACAGATTAATTAGTCTCCCCGGCTCCTAGAGCTATCTTCTGTTTCTCATTGACCCAATAATACGTCAACTAACTGGAAAAGGAACTTGTTTTCTGTTAAACTCGCCTCGACTTTATTTGCTGCTAACGTAACTGCTATTTGTCCATAATAAGCGTTTAGTTTTACATAATGACTTCGCTTTCGATATGATCACAACACTACTTTGGACTACGTTGGCTACACTGTTTAGTGTTCATTTGATAGCATGTTTTATTGAACCTATTGTTTAGGTAAATTTGAAGTTTTCATGAGAAGTCTCAATTGAGGTTGGCTACACTTGATACCGTATTAAACCATTGTTTCCACTTCTGTTCCCAACCCTTGACACTTGGATAAGTCAATTCACCATAGTCATTCGGATTATCTGACTACAATCATTCATTCTATCAACACCGTTTCGTCTTCTGTATTTGGCAGTTTGTCGTCGTACAGTCAGCTACACGTTACCGACTGATTTTTAGGGTGAACAGAATCGACTGGTTGGGTTGCGTACAGTACCTTAGCTTCCCTTACAATTCAGTCGAATGCCTGCAAGAGGCGGGCAATCTGATGTCAAACACTTAGAGTAAAACGCATGACGAGGTTTATTTGCTAAGTCCGGATTGGTCTCTATTATTTAGTTGTGTGGCCGTTACGAATCGCGGTGAACTATTGCTCTACTGGTGGCCGACATAGTGATGCTGACGCAAACGATGTAACTGCTGCTTGTGTGTTTTGACTGCTCAACCACAATGGTACGTTCCTCCCTAGATTAGTAGGAGATCAAATTTTGGTTCTGGTTTTTATGGACTCAGAGTGTACACCTCCAATCTGTTTGTTTCAACAAATGAAGAACATTGCCCAGGCGACCTAATCATCTTCTACGTAGTCTGTTCCACCACCCACTTCGAAGTTAAGGCGATTCACTGAGTCATAGATTCCTAGGGTATTACGGAAAGGAGAAAGATCTTTGCTTACGCGTTCCTGTCTCTGTCCATTTACCCTGATTGTGAACCTACGTTCAATTTGATAATCTTCAAGCCACGTTGATAGGCGCTGATCTAGTGTTTCCGCCCTAGTTACTTTAGCAGTTTCCGTTAGATGTCAGTAACTTGACGGAAGCCAGTTGTTGTATGGTTTAGTGTAAAACATGACAAAAAAAATCTAGTAGGTTGAACGCCAAGAAAATATACAGCCTAAAGTTCGCAAGAAGTTAAACTGTGTTTTTTATCTGACGGAATTCAACAAAATGTGCCGGTTAATAAAACGCATTTTTGGTAAATACTTTATACTGCAGAACAATGATCGTAACTGGGATTTATTGGCATGGTGTGTTTTCGTGATTTTATTTAACAAACAACTCTCCAATTTATAGACTAGTTTGCCGGAACCGAAAACGTGCATAAAACTGATTACATACACAATTATTTGCCACATAGTGAACGTTTCAGATAATTAGATGAACTGTCACTAAAAATTGTTTGGACTTTGTCCTCGAGTACATACACAGAGCAACCTGCATAGGAAGCTACACAAAAGATTCCGTTTTTGGACAATCAACTAAATCAGCATAGTGACTACGATAGTAAAGAGTTTCTTCTTGACGCGTCAATTTACCCATTGACAATTGGTTTAGAATAACACCTCTGACTATGTGATAGTTGCACAGTGACTATCACAACGGTTAAACTGACTTTCAATATTTGTATCTGGCCGGGGGCAGCATACAGAGTATCGTAATTAGTTATCTGACATCAGCTGTTTATCGTTTCAGATTGATATTTCAGTGAGAGGTTAGTCTTTTGTTTGGCCAAGTAAATTAGTTAGTACTGCGTGAATGCATGATACAAGCAACTATTCAGAGAAAACTCGATTTTGAAAGTCTCCGGTTTGGCCACATTCGAGCCAGCAACAGTAACGACATATCCAGATGTAACAAACGCTCTGTGAACTGAGCCATACCAGAATCTCAGCTGGCAAAACATTTGAAGCTTCTTAACCTGTTTGCATCACATACTCACCTCAAGCCAACTCGTCCGTGTGACCGGACAAAACAAAATCGACTGGTATGAAAGTTCACTTAAGATGTATTAATGCCGTATTGAGAAAAAGTCAGATGAATCGTTAGTTTTCAACGTCTTGAAAAGTTGTGTTTACATTATGCAGAACACACATGCTCAACCTATTTGGGTTAGCTAGTAACTCAATTTTTCTTCCTAGAAGGACAAACTACCAACAGCGTTTTAGTCATCAGCTATAAGTTGGGGTCTGAGAGATAGGTTTCCTGGCTCTTCTTTTGCCGGATATTTAAGTGAAGTCATCACCTGGAGTGATCTCTCCAACTCAACGATATTTTTCATAGATTTAAATAACCTTTGTGTCATGACTTTTTCGTTACTTTCGTAATGTATGCTTAATCTCCCATTAATTGTACCGCTCGGGAATAATGTATCTATTTCGGGCAAAAGTTTTTACTTGAAAAATACCTTTTAAATCTAGTATGTAAATACATGCTGTATGAATCCGTCCACGTCTGAAGTTTTACTGTGAGATGATGTGTACATTTTGTAGATCATTAGTGGAGAGATTCTGATGCCTAAAGACCTGTGTTACATGTGATGTCAGATGACTTTTTACTACAAATCTCGAACTGGGAAATGCGCTGAAAATTGCGCGCGTGTTCGCTTTTGTGTACAGCTGTATGCACATTTTGTAGGCCAACATTTTAGGTATTCCAATCCCGATCCTGTTAGAGGCCTAGCAATGAATGTCAGTTTATCGATCTTTGTACGCGCCATCACGCAGTGTTATTGACACATGTGGGATCAATAAACTTACGCCCATATGCAAACGCACAAATATGTACTGAAAAGGTGCAAATGCACACTGCGAACTACCCTAGTGATTTGATATGATTGAATCATCGAATACGCAACTTTACATGCAGTTCTAGAGAAATTATCATAGCCGTTGATGAATTACCAGTTTTTTGGAGATGAAACGTCCTTATTACCTTCAAATCATGAGACAGTATTCAGTGGTGACAATTCAAATAAACTTCCAAAAGATTTAGGGTTTGATGTTCGAATCAAGCAATATTACAGAAGAGTTCACACATGTACGTTAACCAGTTTACATCTGTTTTGTGACAGGAAAACAATAAAATTTTTTTATAAACTTTACAGGTTGAAATATCATTGGTACCCAGGTGATTAGTACTAAAGCACGCGGATTAGGATATCGGCATTCTGACTGATTGACAAATCTGTCTGAACACGTAGTTCATATTTCTGGCAAACGACTTGAAAGCCAGAAGAACTAAGCTAACTGGTTGACTTCTGCATCTAATAGCTGACTAAGTAGCGTTCATACACGGACTACTTTTACTGATCCGAATGAAATGTGATTATGAGAATAAACTGTTTTAGAAGAACTTGACGATACTGTTCATTAACAAAACAAATGTTACTGGAAAGGATCGTTTTCCTCTGTAAACTTCTGGTAGGAAAGGGAACGATCGAACCTCCTGAGCGAACAGCGTAACTGAAGATTCTCAAATGTTTCAAACAATCAACTTTTACAGAAGAGAGAAAGAATGCACAGCAAACGTTAACCCAGGCTGGTTGATTTCATTCATGTGAATTTTGGAAGACCGTGCAGCGAAGTTATTTAGCTGAAGGTTGTTAACCACAGGACAATACACCATAACAATTATCCGAACCAGAAAACTACAATACAAACCTACATATCTAAACAGCATACGCTCATTAATTATGTCACTATCACATAAGGCTATGTCAATATATGTCCACGCCCACATGGTATATAATTGTATCAATAGTAGGTTGACCTTTTGTGTGCAAAATGATTTGCCCAAAAGAAACATACTGCAACATACTGCAACGTCCTCAAACACGGTACCCATTTTTACGGCACCAGCGAAGCTCATGTATGGTATGAGGTTACTGAGTGACTGATCACACATGTTACTGCGGTATGCTAATCCGACAGTTTCAGGTAACGAACAAATTGAGTAAGCTTTCACTTATCATTAATTGGCAGCTTGAGTGAGAAATAAAAGCGTTTGAATTAACGACAACATATAAGTTTGTCCAGTTGATGAACACTTCTTGAACGAACAGCTGATTTTTGGTAATTCTCAACAGGCATGTACAATCGCAGGAGACTTATTGGACACATAAAACATATGATGTACAGGGACGAATGCAAAATAAAATACCTGCACTTGCGATGGTTTAGAGATTGCAGATTTCAGTATTCTATGCGAAATGAAGTCAAGATTTCCGGCTGATTTTCCCTAAGACTTGCCCACAAAGGATTATAGCAATAACCTTTGTAGAAATATGCATATTGTACAATAAACGTTTTAGAATGTGTTCACTTTCTACATTTTCGAATCCAGCTGAAGCAAAGGTGAAAGCTAACTTTTTGTTTAAATTAATTACGTCTTCTTCAGTGAGATCACTCCATCTAGCGGCACCCGAGCAGCGGGGTTTTGTTTTGTTGAAATATGACTTTATCACGTACACGTGAACAGCCTGGTATACTGCAACCGCAAACAAAATGGAGAATATATCAGTACTTCCATGTAGACGACGTTGATTGTTATCGATGAAGACGGTTGGTCGCCTTATAAACCACAGAGGATGAGTTCAGCAACCTACGAACAGGCTGAGGCCATGAGGTAAACACTATGAAGCTTGGATCATTGCAACAGAATATTCCGGGTTATTAATACTCATAAATGAAAATAGCAGGAAGTTTACATGTGATACTCCGGTCGTGGTCAGCGGTGAATTTGTCAATACGGTTATCTTGTGCAGTTATTTTGTGAAAACTGAAGTTTCAAACCCAGTCATGAGCTTCACTAGGACATAACTTTGAGTCTAATACTTTGTGGTAATAGAGGATAACTAGAACGTATACTTGAACCCGAAGGTTATGATCCAACAAGACTAATGTTTATCTTGTAAAAAGTTTCACCGGAAACATTTACTAACCTAAATAGACTGCTGGTCATATCACAGTACATCGTAAAATTCATTGCAAACACCGGTATCAGAGAAGAGAACAGTTTGTTGCGCAGAAAACAAGACATTTTTCGGTGTATTTTAGCTGACAGATTTTCTTGTAATCTTTTTTCATAATCTTTCACAACGAGAGAAATACAAGTGGGCACGCAAATGCAGATAACACAATGTGAAAGTCTGCATGATTTCGGAAGACATTTTAAGTTATATAAACACAGTTTTGTCACAATATCATTTGGATTAAACATTAGGTCTGAGAATGAAGTCCAAACTGCTATCCCGGGGACAGAAAGCCGAAACCACCCAAATTCATAACTACTTGTCAAGGTAACTGTAGTTTCGATCTACTTGTGCTCGGTCTCGTGAACTCGTCCTCGAAAAGCGGCATACGTGTTCGCTGAGAAACATTTGGGAACTTTAAAACTTATATATGGAACGATATGATGGATTCCACAAGTTACAGAAACGTATGTATCACACATAGATTAACATGTCGAATGACATAAACGTCACGCTTTTATCACAGATTGCCAGAAGCTTACCCTTTTTCTCCCAGCTAGCTTAGACTAGTTGCATCTACGTTTATTGGACTGGTTGGCGCTGGGTGTACTGTTGTACAGTCAGTTGACTGTTGTTTGTCTATACCTCCGTTCTCCCTCCAAGGATCGACTACGATCGCGCACTGCCGTGGACTGCTTATTTCGTGTGCAATCAAATATTCCGTTAATGTGTACCGTTTGCGTAAAATCTGGCTACACCTTGCCTAAACTTAAGTAACGACAGCTCTGCAAAAACCAACATCTGTAATCTGTCACACATCCAAAAGTTCTTCCCTATCTGAAATAACCATGGAATTTGACACAAATCACCCACATATGGTAATCTACTTGATACAAAGAATATGAACTCCCAGCCGAACTCAACCTATTCAATTTCACCGCTTACTGGTCAGGTTTTCACAATTCTACTGACGTCTGATCGTTTCACAATTGTATCAGAACGTTATATTCATTTGCAATTCGACCACTCAACCTCGAAAACCAAATTGCTACATGCTCCTTGTCAGTTACCTTGATAACATCGTTCCGTCTAAAAGTCGCATAGTTAGTGTAATGATGGACAACTGAGAATGGACTAGTTTACTAAACCGTGTATCTGGTGACTGCTTAAAGGGGTCGAAATAAAATATATCGCTTTTCCAACGTCTATTTTAAACAGTAAGCAGTTATTCTTGGTGAACCGCGATATCAATCTTCATCAAGATCATTTAACCCATTGACAACTCCGATATTCTGTAAGCAGAAGATATGTGTAAGCACCGATATGCTTCAGGAGTCAGATAAATCTTCCGTCAGAAAATGCCACTTCTCTCGTAAGAACCCAAGTCAATTTCTTGAAAAGTCCGATTGAATAAATTTCAGACACGAGGAGTTTATAGGCCTAGTTCGCGTTTTTATTTCAGTGCCATGTCATCACGGTCAGATTACTGCACACTCTCAAACACGAACTTAAAATAGTACTGTTCGCAATTTCGTTGGAAAATTTTGGGATAAAAATCGGTGTGGTACATTTTATTTCACAGTTTTAAACAGAACGAAAGAGAAGGTTGGTTTGTTAAGAGTTCTCTGTTGAACTTCTCACCACATTCATTTCGCCCAGTCTTTGTTTTCGCGCTGAAAAATTCGTTTAGTCGAATCAATTCTTTAGTACGTTATTGACGAAATAAAATTAGTCTGCTGTTATCCTGCAAAGCGTGCCTTCAAGCCGAACTGTGAAGACCTAGTGTTATAATTTACTCAAAGTAAGACTTACGGTGGATGATGTAGCGAGTTTATTACAACGCCTGACCATGAGATCATATACGTACGTGTCCTGTCGTCGAACTCAGTTCGGGAAATATTTCGATGCCCTAGTATGTAGCGGGCGTTCAGTCGTGTCAATTAGCCATGACTCACATGTCCGTGGTTATTCATAGATATTCAGAGATTTGATGGATTTGAGCACCATTTGTACGCAGAACTTGAGAATTCGGAACATTTCGGGTAGGGTGATTAAAGAAACTTTATATAGGTTTAGGACCACTCACAGATGATACGGGTGCTTTCGCTGAAAAAGTAGGTTGACCAGCCTTTGTGAAAAGAATCACTTCCCTCGTAATGTACTCGTTCGGGCTCATCGGAAGTGCATATTTCCACCTTGATTCGGGGCTTGAAATCCGGCCTGTCTTCTAGTAAGACAACTGGGCTGACCGCTGTGCCGACGACCGCTTATATGGCGTAATTTAACAAAGGTAGCTATCTAAAACTTAAACACAAACTGACTGAGAGTTTGTTCAAAAGTCATAAACTTTGTTTGAATGAACTATCACATGTGATTGTACCGACTGTCTAGTCCAAGTAAGATCATACTTAAAAACGACGGTTCTGCTAAACCCAGCCAGTTCGGCCGGTTTTAAAGACAGTTCGGCTTGCCTCACCAGGCGGACGTTGATGATAGAAACTGGATTATCAATCAAACTCTTAGTCAGTTCCCGTATCGGATTTATCTTCTTGTTTGTTCGTTGATGGTGGTTGGGGGAAGAAATCAGAACTAATGAAACCCCTCCAGATGATTTAAGGGACTGAAGAGGTGTCTCTCAAGTGCTGCTCGTCAACAGCAATCATCATTTTCAAAAATAGACCCGGAACTCTATGCAGTAATAGCACATGGCTTAATACAGCACCGGGCCCGTCAAAGTTACTCACTAGATTTATGACACACCGGCTCACTTAACCCTGTGAAAACCAGATAGGTTAAAAATAGCCAGGATTTTGATACCGTCTTGGGAGCAGTGACCAAATTTTGATCGCACTGTCAATTTTGAAGCACAGACACAATTAAAAACAGATCAGAGTCATGACCTTTTTAAACCAAAAAGACGTCGAAATTTCGTTGTCGCGCTGTCCTCTGAATCTGTATCCGCGCGCAAGAAATCCGGATGAATCTTTCTGTGCAATTGGTTTCGAAGTTTCTCAGTTTTACTGCTGTCCGCTGCTTTTATTGCGACCATCATTGTGGGGAATATGCACGAGGAATCCAGCGACATATGTCTTCCTCACACTAAGTTGATCGACATAATGTGTGCGGAAAACACGCTGTTGATTGACATGAGCAAGATGAGTGACCTGATTAGTTTATATGAAATGTGTAGGGCACCTTCGAATTGCAAAGTGCTGCTTTAAAAGTGATACACTCCCTACATTTCGTCGTCCTTTGGTACAGCAGTTTGTATGAGACTGTTAAGAGTTTCGCATACTTGGGCAACATTTATCTCCTCAACCTGCAGTAGTGCTGATAAGAGATTATCGAGAATAGCAAAAATACGCCTTTCCTTTGTCAACCTGCCTCATCTGTAACGACGAAAAGACGTCCAACTGTCACTGAAAGGAAGGACATGCTTTTGTGTTGGCCTTTGTTTCGGAAATGCTGCCTGATCTTGGCGATGATTTTTAACAGAATGGTTGTGTCATGAGAAGAAAAGCGCGACAAACAAGTTTATTTTCAGTATTTCATCAGCAAGCCAAATACAAAATATCTCGTGCTTACCAATGAAAGCGCTTCAGTGGAGTTAGCGGTGGTGATCATTTAGTTCACCCTAGTCTGACCTTTAAGGTCAAGTTATGTAACAGCAGTCAAAATGTCTATGAACAAATCAGCACGCCAAGAAAATAGATCTATTCAGAGTGTTGATGCATGAATAAGTAAGCTTCTATGTTTCGACCAAATATCATTTAGGTGCATAGTGGGGTCTAGTGTGAGCGAATAAGAATAGCCTGCGCGACTGCTGATAAGCGTTTTTTTTTTACTGCTACTGCCTCGGACACTTGACCGTTGGCAATCTAGAAGACGATGGATGTTTTTCGGTGCTTAGTTATAAAGAATGGCGGTACGCATTCACGTAATTAATTGATAAGTTGCATAAACTGCGATTGTTAGGCCACGTCTCTTGCATGCCGGCTCAGAGTCCTTCGCGTCGGTTCAAAAACAACCATGTCCAAGCAAGGTAAGAGATACAAACAAGAAGACCACGACTATTCTGCTGTGTGAAGTGGAAGGGTGTCACTTGTCCGTTTGAGGTCCTGGGGATTGTCTATATCGTTGATGAGATTCGCTATTTATGATGACACCGTGTCAGAATCAGTGGTGTGACTGCACTAATCACATATCGTTTTCCTCTCATTGGCCTTGTTTTATAATTGTTTATTTTTCATCAAAAAGTTTTTTGTAAGATATACAACTTCACTGTTATTGTGACGGACAACTGAAACCAGTGTCTTCTGGTCAAAATCATGACCCGTGTGGATTATTGGAATGATATTTGAACACATTTTAGTGTAGCGTGTTCTCGCCATGGAATTATCTAGATGGCGTACACAGCATCTCGTCTTTTTCCAGAAAGACGAAGGAATACAGGTCTTTTCGAATCTACTAGGTGTAGAATTCCACTAGCGTAATACAGAGTTATTTCGACAATAGAGTTCTCGGGATGATCCCTAGTATGCTTAACTCGCCTACTCAGGATTAGATTTTTTCTTGAAGAGTCTCAATGAGGGAACAAACTGTGTGTTTTTATATATGGTTCAGGCAAGAGGAACCCAAATGATGTAGGTACTGACCGGTCCGGGTATTCTTGCGACAGATCTAGTTGAAGGCAACCACTAGTTTATCTTCTGTTGTACATATTAAGGAACTGTGGATTATTTTGATTCTCTATCTTCCGTGCACACGATTTACTGAATGCCCATACGTATGCAAAGAAGTCTGCTCGGACAGGTAACGTTAGATAAGCGTTAGCTGGCTGCTTTATTCGAAGTAAAACAAAACTTTTTCAATGAAATATGCATTCGATCTAGAGGTTGCCAAAAAGAGCCGATATCGTCATGATCTGTCCTTACAATAACCCATAGTCAGTACTAGTTTAGTACTATCCACCATTAAACTGAGATAACCGAATACTTGAAAGATCTCCAGGATTCGTTTAATAAAATTTAAAGGTCACCTATGCTTTTGTCACTTTCGAGTTGGAATTGTTTGTTCAATAATGAATTTGGAAGTGGTCCAGTTTAACGACATTTCCGAACTTGTAACCTCCCAACAGGTATGAGTGAATACAAATAATTAGAAATTCTATGTCATGTGCGCATGTGCTAGCAGTGAAAATAAAAACATGCTTACCGATAAGTAAAATATTGAGAAATATTGCACACCATTTAACTTTTACAGTTAATTCCATATCGGTGGTTGAAAGAAGACTCAAACATGGATACAGGAATACAATTTTAAACCCAAAATCTATTTCACTGGAACGGGATTGGTTAATGGTCGCCTGATTGTACAACCCGTTTCTGATTGGCTGATCGGTTCAACCAATAGAGGGCAAGGTCTACGTTGTGCTTCGATAAGGTGATGGACAATTCGTTTATACAATAAATCCAGTCGATACATAGCAGCAATTTATATCACAATGGACACCGTATCATTTTTAGTTCATTTTCGATCGAACCAGAATTCACTACTTAAAAATAACGTAAAAAAATTATCCAGTGATTCTTTTTGGATCCCTCTGTTTCCTCAAAAGACTAACTAATATAACTAAACAATAACATTTCGTCTGGAGATTAAAGTAGGTACTAATGTCATGTTTGACTCAAATACACCCATGTCCGTGACTGGTTCACCTGTATGTCCTGAAAACACATCTAAGGCTAATACAAGATGACACTAACAAACTAACGGCATTGATCCCAAGACATTGCAAACGGTAAACAGGTAATGGGAGATCGTCAATCAAGTTTACAGTATAAGAGACCAGTTGCACACGGTGCGTAGTAACAATGGTAACTTTGTGAATCGGGCAGTCTGTAGGTTGGGTGTGATGAATATAGCCCGTAGGGTATCATAAAATCAACATGGTTTGCATCAGCGAACGATTCTTTCGCCTCCTGGACTCACATTTTTCGTTGGTTATGAGAACTTAGCAAAACAGCCAACGGAAAATTTGGGCTGGTCGAGTGGTTTCCCTCAGATATGTGTGTCGCTTTTTGATGTAACCGATGATCACCTAGTTAGGTGACACTTAATTTGGGGAATAAGCTCTCTTGAAAAGGACAGTGGATGAGTAGAAGTTGTAGCATTTCTTACGGCGGTTCAGCAATCTTCTTGCTGCCACTCGATGTAAACGTAAACTACACAGACACTGATCAAGTGACTCTAAGCTATGTGATCTGTGAAAAGAATTCTCAGCTCATTGTTTATATGAACGTATTGGAAAACATTATGAGTGACTTCGCCTAAATATCTTTGAAACATGGTAACACACGTCTCCAGGAATAATTCAAAGGAGCAATTTCAATACGTTTACGCAACTAATCATAATGCTGATATATATTAAGCCGGTATCTTCGTAGAAAAGCATTCAAAATGCACTCAAAGTGCAGTCAAAGTCACAATCTTATTCACTGAAACATACTGAACTAATACTCCGCGAAAATTTTTATTGAATTAACAGGGAAAACCGTGAGGATAATTCAACATGAGATCACAATTATTTAGATCCAGTGAAAATAAAACAGTGTGGAAGCAGCAGCAAAATGTCTATCAGAATGTTACTGATTCATGTAAAGAATCTCAGAAGTCAATACATCTTTACTCTAGACACTGGAACGTTCAATGCCCAATTTAAGTGATAAGTGGTTTGAGGTATCACCCACCATTACTTCGCAGATTCAATAATCACCCTTTTAGTGAGAATTCATATCGGTGACATGATGTGTGGTCATGATAGCTTCAGTGTTTACACAAAACTTCTGTGTGAACAAGTGGCATAATCAAATATCCATCGGGTCTACAGTGAACTTTGTCCATTTTGTGAACAGCAAAGGGTGGCTGAGGGAAATTCGATAAACTATACGGGAGTTCCTATTAGAGTCGACTCAGTGATCAATATCGGCTAGATGTGCGGCGATAGCGCTGGTTATGAATTTGATCCAACCAGTCCCGAACTGAGCTACATGATGTTCTTCGATTTGTTTGTACAAGCCTCTCGTCATGCTACCTACATACTCTGTGGTAAGCAGTAGGACAATGAGTAAACAGGCTTGGGTTAGTGGAGAACGAGGAGTTTATCTTTGAGTGTCCAAGCAATGTAGATGTAGATCCTGCAGTTACCTTGATCAATGGTCAAACCACTGATCTGAATTCTCACTGGAACGCCGACTAATAAATTTGTGACGTAATGATGGGCGCTCCCTCAAACTACTTATCATCTGCATTGGTCTCTGCACTTTTGGGTGCCTTTTGAAATGACCCAATGAAATTCCGCTGAACAATTTTTGCTGCCTCCACAATGTTTTACCTTCAATGAACCAATATACTTGTATTGATCTGACAGTGAGTTAGTGGAAACCATAGTTCATCATTGTCCTTTTCTGCGATTGCATACCCACAACTACACACGACTATAATTGGTAAGCAACGGTGGTTTCTAATCTCCGGATAATTAAGCATTGAATGAATATTTTATGGGAGGAGTTTGTTCGAGTTGCATAATTATTATTTCCTTGAGATTAGTTGCACATCTCTTGATGTTAGGTTGCTGATTCCCGTGTATATGCGACGGACGAGAATATGTCAAACAATAGCATTTCGAATACTGTCATCTCACAGTGTTGGTTGAGTACATGCAATGCATGTAATGCTTTATGATACCATTAAACATATGTATTGACTGGTTGTCGGTTGATATGAACTGGCCTGCGTATAAGGTCGTCTGAGATTGGATGGTTTGAGGAAGTATGCTTACATTTTGCACACGTAACAATCAACTTGTTCCTGTGAGAATGCATAACTTTACGTTGCACACATATGCCCCTAAGATGACAAACGGTAGTTAGGTTGGTTATGGTATTTTTAGCTGTTCCATTTTCGGCCATCCACTGTCCAGTAAACGGTTCGAGTCCTGTTGCTTCAGTCTTGGTTTAGACAAATTGATTCTAACCACACGTTGTATAGCACCTCACAACAACCTTTTTTTGATGTGCAAGACCGGACCATTGCCTCAGTCGGTTCAGGCAAATATGCTTCTCCGACAAAGTGAACGATGGAATAAAAACTCGTTTGAAGTACTGCTTTAGTTTTGCACAAGTTGCTCATTTACATTTGCAAAAATTCAGATGCCCGTAAATGCATCAAGAAAAATCAGGTTACTTAACCAAATATGGAACTCTGTGAGTAATTTACTGAATTGACTGATTTAAATAGTCCGAAAATATCTCAGAAAAACTGAAAACGATTTAATTGCGCTTGTACGCGTTTTCATCAGCGAATCAGACGATTCTCCTACCAAATGTAAGATGAAATTAACAACGTTTTGTGTTGAACCTCTGCATGTTTGTGAACCTCTTGTAATTACAAATTGAAATGAAACGAAAGGAATAAACAGGTAGAATGATTCTCAAACGTAAGATTGGTGATAATCATAAAAAGTTTACATATGTGAATCAAAGCATTAGAAATAGAAAAACATAGAGTTTGGTTAGGGGTGCAAACATGCAACCGTTCTTAGCGGAACTGCAGCAAGTTTTGGTTGAGTTAATGCACGAAATATATCATTGTACCCATGAATATAGACGATCAAATTTAGAGGTTGCATCGAGGTTCGCTGAAGTTCATTCACATTATCAAACAATCTGTGGTTTGGAAAAACCTTGTAAGTAATGGTGATCTTAGAGCTGCGAATCGATAACAACCTCACTGACGTGTACCACAAATACCCTTCAGTGGGGTAATGGATGAGCGTCTTAAGCCTATAGTTCAATCCATCTTAGGGCGGGGTGTATTGACGACGGAACGACCTAGGATACAGTGCTGTGGAATATCGCACTGATTACAATAATATGTCCTGACTACCTGGACACAACAACATGAGGGTATCGGATGCTACAATAGACTAACCTAATTGTTTGGTGCAGTTGTCCTTATAAGTGTGCGTACGTGCCACCATATTCGAACCAGAAAAAAATAAGACTACAGCGTGCAAACGTTCTGAATGTAAGCCAGCACGAACAGTTGAACTGTACGTGCGCGGTCCTATGAGTTCTTGAAAATACGGATGAATGTTGATGTGATGAGTAAAATGGACCAAGATTTGAACAGTCTGGAGGTTAATTTGTTTTGAATATTACTGATAGTAATGTTCTCCGGAGTAACATTTCGTACATTCTGATCACACATAGACATGTAACTGATTTTAAACAAGTCAAAATTCCACAGAGCGGAAGTCATGGCTTAAGGGATTAAACAGACAGACACCGAAATTGGAAAAATCAAAATTGTAGGAATTCCGACTACCAGGGTAGCCGCAGTGTCAACACAAATTGTTTTTGAACACACATTGGGGGGGACTGTGACGTTTAATGGCCAAAGCCTCAGCAAATTGGAGTATGCGTTTCCGGTTGCTCCGACAGATCACTGAGAATGCGTCAGAAACTTTGACTATGTGTCCTGTTTGTATTATGTGTCTTGCAACGGAAGATGCGGAGTGCCGTCCATCGGCATCTGTACACCGAATACCACCGAATGAGGAGCACCTACTCAAAGAGGAGCAAGGATTATCACGGACCAGGAG
>LUCH01001870.1:67718-83301 GCA_013368495.1 Paragonimus heterotremus
ACCGCGGAAGCGGTCGGAATTCGGGTGCACAGTCCACAGTTGTGTCCTCAGAAGAAATTTGTACAAGCCCTACGGTTACCATGGCCGTCCGTTACCGACTCGACATCACCGGAGGTCCATTTTGTCACCTAATTGCCCTCCAATTTATAACTGCGTGATGTAATTGCATGACTAATTGTCTTTGACTTTGCTTGCTTGACAACCATGATGATATAAAATGTTACGTAATTGGCCCGATGATGAATAACCGAAAACAGACTGTTCGCCAAAACACCTTTTCACTTCTAATGAACTCATGGTGCTATTCTAATCATTTTTGATTGTTTGAAAATCGGGAGTGTTCTTTTTAATGAATGCTCTTTAAAAAAGAATGAGGTTGGAGAGTAACAGTAATTAAAGCGAATGATGACCGATCATAAAGTGCAAATTCCTCTGTCAGTTTTGTCTTAACTGGGAGTGGCACAATTAACTGTTGTCAGTATACATGTTGATTGATAAAGCCTTCTAAACCGGGTGTGGATTTACAGAAACAGATTATATTGTTTGTGGTGTTGGTCAAATTGTGATCGATTTGTTCACCTATCCAGCAGGCTGTTATGGATTTGTTTAACTGCACAAACGGTTAATATTCTCATCCGATTGCTTCTCATTTCGAACACGTCTACTTGGACCACGTGTAGTAATGTACATCTAAGTTTGAGTTGCCGGCTTTTCCATTTGTTCCCTGCTGATTCCCTTCCACAGTAGTAAGTAGTGTATGTTGAGTATGACGGATCGAGAGGTACTCAGTCAGACAAGTAAATCTTAATGCAGTTGTTAAATGAGCAGCTATTTGCAAGGTTTTTGCTTGCAGTAGAGTGAGGTGAAATGATGCTCCATCATGGCTTTTGGTGATTCTTTGATTTGTCTATCTGCTTTTGGATGGATAACACTCGGTTGACACATGTCCGGGATTGGTAAGTTCAACGGTTTAAAAGCCAACATTCAGGTCAGTTCCAGTCAGTTGTTGTCTGTGATGCTATGCAGCCAAACATCATGAAGAAATTGAAAAGAAGCCCGCAGATAATAAAAGCAGAGGAATGAATGGGGATTTCATCCCCGCAGACTATTCTGTCTGCGATCCATCATTTTATACCAGTGTTTGTACATCTCACAATCAAACGACTGAATTACAAATAACCGAAAGCGAAGACAATTGCTTGATGTCACTAATTTCACCCAGTTCATATGTGGCTCAACGGGATAACAACAGCACTAGTAGGAGTCATTCTGATTAACTATTCTCTCTATCAGCTTTTCCATCTGCTGATTTTACGTATTATAAAAGCTTCAACCTGCTATACGAACCTGATTCACAGATGCTTTCAGACTAATCCCCGATGTACAACAAACGACGGTGGCCCCGACGCATGAAGAGTTTTTAAGATTTTCGTTAACGAACTATTTTTCACTTCTCAACAACAATGTTTTTGCATCACCATTACATGTTGATCAACCAACTTGCAGTAAAACACAGCATTTACGCTCACCGGTCTGCTCTTCTCTCCGTTGCTCAGTCGTTTGACCATGTTACACGGATCTTCCACCTAACGTTTAACTTCGTCGTACTGTTGTGAGCGAAGAACACAGATGACGTAGAGGTTGTTTATTTACGAAACGACAAAGGGTTAGGTGTTCGAACAGGACAGGAAACAAAAACACTCATCTGCATAAGGCGATCGTTTCAGAAGGTCTTGTTTGCCACAGACTCTAATGTTCAGCTTCTTTGCGTAACCAGAACTAATCCATTGCATACTGCACTGTCGTGTTGGTGTGATTTTCCTTCCCGTCTTTTTCCTGCGACTACATTGACGGCAAAATCCATGCTGTCGCCCCACTAATAAGTAATGGTGGTGTCAGTAGTATGGGGTGATCTCTTGTTCTTATCATAGTACTGCGAACATCGTCGCAATCATCATCAACGAAATCGTCTACAGGAGTGGTGTGTTCACGTTGCGTTCGCGTCTACTTGAAGTTCTCTTCAGTCACCACAAGTGTGAACTTGTTCACTACCTCACTAATTTCGCGTGCGTTAAAGAGCGTTCTCTGTCATTATGTTCGACTATGACGCTTCAACTGAACATCTGACCGCATCAGTACACATCTAACTGTCTGAATTTGGAGTCTATATCCTTTATCTCAGATTTGGAGAGGTTAAAGCTGTTTCGAACGAGGCTCATTACTTCTAACACCATGATGTACTCCTACATAGTTCAGTCCATTCCTACCGCGATCGTTGAAAAGGTCTCGGATCTTATCGATAACATGACAACTGAAAGATGCCCTAGTTAGCAGGGTAGGTTTTCTGAACAGCGGAAGCTAGACCAACTATTTTCTTAAGTGGAACTAGGCGACCGAAAGCTAACCCAGATCCTGGGACACTTGAAGCAGGTTACTGGAGGCAGAAAGATAAATGTTGTCCATATCTTTTCTCTGACTTAACATCCCAAGCGTGTTTTTTTCCAACATCGACTTGGTGTGTGCGTACCACTCAATTTCAGTCGAGGAAAACGACATTCCCAAGACAGCGACTACAGCTCCATTCGGTTTGTACGAGTTTCCTCGAATACCCTTCGGCTTTAGAAATATAGCTGAAACATTTCAACGCTCTATGGATCAAGTTGTACGTGGCCCACATTTTGTCTTTTTTTACCTTGACGATGTTTTGGTAGCCAGTTGTTCCCCCCGAAGAACATGAAACATGTATTCATGTTGTGCTGGAGTGTCTTAGTTAGTACGGAATTTCCATCCGCTTGACGTAATGCACTTTTGGCCATTCCTCCCTTGAATGTCTTGAACATTTCTTAGATGCTGATGGGATCAAGCCCTTGACACCAAGTTGCAAGCGCTGTAGGAACATCCCAGTGTTGATTTAATTAAAAAGCCTTAACGGCTAGTTGGAAAGTTTAACTATTACCGTCACTTTATTCCCCAACGTTTACAACTTCTGAAGCCACTGATTGTTCTATAAAAACCCTGAGACTCTCCAGGAGCTCAACAACAGCGTCCAGTTATGCTCTCGGTGCAGTGCTTCAGCAAATGTGTCGATGGGGAATGACAATCGATTCACATTTATTAGCAGGAGCTATCGTCCGCCAAATTCAATTGTAGGCTCGATGGTTGTGCGCACTTTTGTCATCTGTTTGTCCATTTGTTCATTATTTGTCGGAAGGAAGTAACATCACCGTCTTAACGAACCGTAAACCTTTAATCTAGGCCTTCAACGGTAGCAGAACAAATATTTTCCTCGGGAAATTAGACATCTCGATTCTGTAGCGCAGTTCATAATGGACCTCCGACACATCAGTGGAAACTCTGATGTGGTTGCTGATGTATTCACAAGATTACATACCAAAGTGGTTTCTGGACCGCGAAACATAAGCCCCAGGAAAACTGCTGACTTCCAATTGCATTTCAACTTTCCATAAGACCAGTTGACTTTCTCTTTACACAATGTGGTTGCCTACAGCTGTCAACTATTCAAGATTAAACGGAAAAACTCTTCTGACTATAACCACAAAATCTCAACTGCATCCAAATATCGCTACGTACGTGCTGGAGGTATTCGATGTAAACTACTGAACACTGACATCAAAGAACCAAGATCTAAGGACCGCTTTTTCCTTCACACTGAAAGGCCTATTCTCGCAATCAATGATTACTATTGCTCCAATAATCCTCAGTCATAATCAAGATGTGTTTATGAGTACAAAGATATATACACTTAGGGTACCTTATTTCAGCTTTAAGCGTACGGGCCAATTAATTGTCTCCCACACCACCACTGCTGCTGCTGATAAAACATCTTGGACAACCAGCTCGACTATCTCATTTTTCAGCGTGCAATCAACTTTGTTGTCGAGATAAGCACTGCACTTATCAAGAACTTCTGGAGGTTGTCAAAAGTTGCACGTAATGGTGAGATTAGTTATTTTTTGTCTAGCATGAAAGCAGAAAAACTGATGAATGAGATTTGCCAGAGATCGGAAATTGGTGGTGTGTTACTTCACACCTCGTAAAAATGGTAACTTCAGGGAGTTCACTCTCTGATCTCTCCTCGCCAGTGGAATTTCCGCTTTTGCTTTTGTACATTACAACACTGGAATCTTTGGATGTTAACCGACCAAATGTATTTTTAAATAGTGACTTGCACTCGATACTGTGTTTGACGGTACTTAGTAAAATTTTAGTGAGAAAGAATAAAGTACGCGTAAGCATTTTCACTCTCGAAATACTGTGAACCATAGAAGTATGAATGATCATAATACGAAGTAGGTTACAATGTGAAAAATTATGAGCAACTCGGAAATGGTTACCCAAACATACAGCAAACGTAGTTCACTAAACAATTGTTTGCCATCGGTGGTAACCAAAGAGATATATTGTTGTCTAGATAGTCCCATTGCCTTTATGATTGGGGATCTTTTCATGAAGTGAATCACTAACAACGTTATTGCTCAACAACATCTTCAGTAGAGAACGACATTTTATGGCCAGAACTAACTTTTGCTTCAACCTAAGAATATTTCACCACGGAATTTCTGATCGAGTTCATTTTATCCGAATGAACCCGTTCAGTAAACAGAGATGCGAACAAGTGTTGCTCGATCGTGTTTTGTATAGAACTCCACACATGCAGACAGTAAGACAGAAGAAACGTTCTATTTCGCAGTTGCATTACAATAGAAAATACGGAGTCAACGTGGAAGATACCAGGATTCAATGCTGCTTTTCGACGGTTTGGTGCCATTAGACGATTTGCCAGAGACTCTGGATATAAATTCATGGATTATTTGTAAACAGGCGTTCAATAAGGACAGTGACATTAGTCAATATTACTCACAGAACATTTCTATGCAATATGCCTTTTTGTTTAGCCTGCACAGATGTATCATTTTGTAATTTCACGGAAGCGATATTAGTGTTGACAACATGGTTGTCTGTTATACGTACGGAAACAAAAAATGACGAGCCTGTTTGGAACCACGTGAATGCTGAGTACAGATGTAACACTGTAAACTTTGTACGCATACATGCTTAAGAGAACTGCGTTTTATCTCGAACTGCTTTGTTGTTCCTATGTTAGTACACTATGTATCAAGGCTGGAAAGTCTTTGAAACATTTGTGGGACTTATACAGTTTTCCTATTGCTATTCGTGCAACAACGGTTTATTATTATAGTGGTGTTCAGTACCTGGAAAACATTCGGTGGCATTTTGAGCATTATTCTGTACACGAAATGGTTTAGAACGAATTCTGAAGCACTTGAAAATCTGGTCTGCTTATTACAAATGAAAACAACCGACCTGAAAAATATGGACTTCGAATAACAGTCAGCTTTCTGAATGTTCTAGCGTGAATACCCCAACTGCATACCAAGAGCAAGAATCAACCATAACATCCACATTTCAACATGGGAGAAGATTGCTAGAGTCGGTAGATGTAAATGTCGCACCTAATGCAACGATTAACCGAGATTTGAAATCGCTTGGAATTCTGGGATCAAATTTTCAAAGCATCAAGTGGCAAAGGGGTAAATTTTTTACTAAGGTAAGTTTTTATTCTGCCGCTGGAGAATTATATTGATGCGTTCAGATACGCAGTTAAAACATGTCATCACATGCGTGGTTTTTTATAACGATAGACAAGTCGATCGAACTGCCATGGTCTTGGAAATAATCTGCTTCCTTTGTCTTAGGAACTCTTTTTTATGGAAACTGTCCAGTCTCTCTCTGTCCGCGGTTGGCTCTTAGAAGCTCATAACCAGTCGACGGCAACACAGTCCAGTTACCATGACTGACTAAACAGTATGCTCACAAATTTCATTTTAAACCTTAAGTTATTTTCTAATCCTTCTCATTTCTCAGTTGCTACCTCATAAGCAGTACACGGAGGGAACATTTCACGACAGTTCTATTTTGAGAGGTTCAAGATACAAGACGACCTTCTTATGTTATTTTTGCTTCTGGACATCGCCAGTAGGCGATAAATTCAAGTAGGAGTTTTCACTTTCGCAGTCGGTTCGGAACAGCCGATTCATTAATGCAGCTGCTGGTAACTAATGAGAAATTTGATTAATCGGTTGGAAAACTGATAATTTATCACAGCTGTGACGATCTCATCAAATTTTCCGTCAGCCTTCTTTTTAAAGAGGGTTGGCTGGAAATTTTGAAAGAACGTCATAGCTGCGATCAATTCTGTGTGATGTTCAAATTATACTGCATGTCCCTTGCAGATACCCTTGAGGCAATTAGACATAAAAGTTGAGGAGCAGTCCCGCGTAAGGAGGGACCTTATGGGAGTGTCCCAATAAGAAAGACTTCACGCTAGTCGTGTTCGTAATCAGCATTTTTGTGAACTGCCTATTAAGCCACACTGCACACGCACATGCTGGTGTTCATGTGCATAAGAACTCTAAATGTCCGTTATTGTCCTTACTGTTTCACTGGAAATCGTAAGGTGTGAGCGTGTTTTTTCTCTTCAATCGGTTGATAGTCTTCAGTTTGTTCTTGTTAGTGTGATGGAAAACTTTCGGTGAAATTATAAAGTGAATCATTTCACTGAGTTCGTGAGCCACAAGTAGTTACTCTAAACTGCAAGAAGTCATTGTACTGCCCACAATAACATGCACTATTTTTGAACCCACAGAGGAGGCTTTCCAGCAGCTACAAATCCCGGTAGAACGGCTTATAAACTGATTAAAAGTTGCAGTCACTGAAAAGTCACTGCAGAGTCAGCATTTATTTGATGAGTAAACCAGAGGTATGGTTCTAGATAGTCCTGAAAATTACCATGAAATACCTCTGTAAAGTAACGTCATGTTCTGAATCTTTTCGAAGGACGCAGAAAACATTCGCACACAGATACGATACTTCGTCTCATAAATGTTATTAATGAAACCAGTGCCACATTGACCTGACATTTTTGTCCCAAGCAGTTCTTTTGATATGGTTACTAAACCGAAAGCTCATCATGTCACCAAGTATGTCCTCAATCAATCATAGAGTAGTGTCATAGGAAACATCAACTTAAGTTAGCTGAACGTAGAGCGTATTCTTTCGGCATAAGTTATATCTCGTGCATAGGATTAAATAAAGTGTTGATACTCAAATAAGACTGCGTTAGTAGTATGTTTCTAAAATGTTTCTCGAAAGTGTATTTGTTTGCTTTATAATCCAAGGAACCCCTTTTTTATGTCGACCAATTTTTAGAAGGTCGCATGTATATGTTTTCAAAACTACATCTATTGTCGTTTCCCCGAAGATAAAAAAAATAAAACGGACTGGCATGAATTTCTGAGAATCTTCAATGTTCCAGCTGATCTTAAGTTCACAGTACTCGTCATCATACAGTAGTTATGTGATAGTTGAATTACGTGGTTTATGTCCCTCAAATGTATACCCACACTTATCCCTGAGTGAAACTGGCACCACAGTCCGATTGTCCTTATTGGCTATTATTTGGGGATAAACCACTCTCTTCATCAATCTACTGACGTTATGAACAACGTTCATGTGAACCAAAGTTGTGTGTTCCAACACAAACCATCGTAAATGTACTACTGTGAGCCACGGAATCCGGGCAGTACTTTTTCAGATGTTTTCCAGGTTCTTGTAAACTAATATTGATTTTTACACAAGCTTCTCAATGATATTTGTGCTCACTCCGTTTACCGATTTGTCTCCGGCGACGAGGTATGCGAACTGTACTGACGATATCGGTTGTTCATACGTTAGAAGAAATCCAACACCATATCACATATACTGTTAATTATTCACAGTGGCTTGGACCTCTACTTCTTATAGTTTGAATTCTCTGAGAAAATTGAACAGATCAAAGCAGTAGGTGGCCAAGTTCAAGTTCTAAGCACGAACACGCAATGAATAAATAAAATATGTCAGGATGAGATCGACAAACACAGGATGAATTACAACTTCATCAGTTCCGAAACACCAGCTGAACAATGAAGCATCTACTCCGCTGCTGAAACAATAATTTCCAGATTGAGCTAATTCTAAGTCGACGGGTTTGAAAACCATAAAAGCTCTTTCAAGTGAACGTTCCTAATAGTCAGTAGAAACAACTGACGACCATCTTTTATATTGACCTAAATGCACACTGTAACCAGCCCTGAGTTCCAAGGGTGGTCAGGTCTCATAGAAGTCTAATACCCTTGGTACGCGCACTAGACTAGACCAAATAGTTATATTCAACCGCTCACCACACACATTCCTGTAAGCGCTGTTCAAAGTGATTGATTATATTGAGAGACACAATTACTGTTCAGCAAACCTTACTGGACGACTAAACGAAGTGGACATAGCACCAAGCTAAAATCATGAAAACCTCGAAATTTGCTGAGCAGTGACTTGATTACTGGTGTGCATTAGTGGGTTCGTTTGGAACATTCTTCAAAAATAAGGATCAAAGACTTCTTTGGTTCTCATAGGCACTTGTAGTTATAAGGTGAAGTTCTTGCTCGTCTTCATTCAGACCTGTCTATTATTAAGACCTAACGTGGTGTCCGAACTACACTGCACCTCTACCGAACTCTGTTAGGAATATTTCATGAGTCACGCAGTGTGAACCTGAGAAAGTGTTCATGTAAAACGTTGTGAACATAACATTGCTTGGTCAACTTGAGAAGTCACCACAAATTAATATGTCCTAGTGTTTACGAAGGCTAGTTGAATGGCGACTAACCTGGATATCTCACAAAAAATCAAACTAGAGTTCACGTTTCAGTTGGGGGTAAAAAAATGCACTAGTGATGAGCTCCAACGAGAATGAAACCGGATTTGATTGTGTCTATTCAAAAGGAACTGAAAAAGATGCTCAGCTGTAAAAACTGCGATCAACTGTGAGTGGTGTTCAATATGTATTAAGCAGTCCAGTTGCAGTAAGGATAAGAGAACAAGCAATGCAAATGTTACCTCTCTTTTGTAAACATACGTCCAAACAGTGGTTTGAGCATTCGACGAGCTTTAACTGAAATAGTCGTAGTCTTAGTAATGCATAAACCTATCCGAAACTAACCATTCCAGATACCAAAACATCATCGGTTTTGGGTGACCACCCAAAGTGTTGTCAGCAGTAGTCAACATTACTCAACATTATAGCAAAAATATATAATGAATGGGGAAGAATGTTTCAGCTCAAAGGGCATCTGACTAAAGTTAAGCGCAAGGGAAGATTTTAACAGCCATAACAAGAAAATATGCACATAAAGTCTTGTGGAGAAGCTCACTGGTTTCCACTGACCACTGAATAATAGAAGTTACTTTGATACCGACCTCCTGACCGTGAACATTACTGTCATGGATTGAAGGTACATATGAATAGGAGAATCACAACTGGACAACAAAATGTTGAATTCATACGGATCAGTTTTCGGGTCACAGGCAACAGGTGTTGCACATCAGACTAATCAATTAGACCGTTCATTCTGATCTACGACAGAAAGGTGGTAAAATTGTAGGCACTCATTTTATGAGAGGGAACGAAGTAAAAGTTCGCTTAAACGTTAAGTCAGGTTGCCCGATCGTCTCGAAATGGAGACACAGTTAGTCTGCTAACTCTAATCGATAACCCCGCGATTAGGACTTCCTAGACAGGTCGAAATCTCCGATCTCATTAAACCTGCTAGGCGGTATTTTAGATTACTGATGAGTAGTCGGGGATTTGGTTAATTTCAAATGGAACATCACTCACAAGCGAAAGTGGTTGAGTGTTCACATATGATAATTCGGTCTTGCCTAACGTGAGGTCAATGGCGCAGTGGTAAACACGGTTGCCTACTCATGAACAACATGTCCGTGGTTCAAGTCCCGGCAGTGGCGATGATATGCACTACTGACGAGCTCTAATGAGAGCGAAACTCGAGTCTAGTGCTTCTTTTCGAAAGGGGCCGACTGGAAAGTCTATGGGGATGCGACAGCTGCGATCAATTGTGGGTGATGTTCAACTTTAAAATTAACCAAATCCCCGACTACTCACCAGTAATCTAAAATATATCGCCTAGCAGGTTTAATGAGATCGGAGATTTCGACCTGTCTAGGAAGTCCTAATCGCGGGGTTATCGATTGGAGTTAACAGACAGTAACTGTGTCTCCATTTCGAGACGATCGGGCAACCTGATCATTACTCACAAGCGAGAGTGGTTGAGCGTTCACATATGATAATTCGGTCGTGTCTAACGTGAGGTCAATGGCGCAATGGTAAACACGGTTGCCTGCTCGTGAACAGCATGGTTGTGGTTCTAGCCCAGGCGGCAGTGGCGATGATATGCACTACTGACGAGCTCTAATGAGAGCGAAACTCGAGTTTAGTGCTTCTGCTGCTTGAAAGGGGCCAACTGGAAGGTCTATGAGAATGTGACATCTGCGATCAATTGTGAGTGATGTTCAACTTGAAATTAACCAAATCCCCGACTACTCATCAGTAAAAAGGATAATGTCAAGATTTTGTACCGTGAACAGGAATGTATAGAATTCATCACATTCCTGCCGCATCCAGTGTAGTCTGTGAGATGAATAGACGACCCGTAGTTGTTAATCTAGACTGAAGCCAGCTGGTTTGACGATGACACACAAGATATATGGTACCAGAAGTGTTACTCCAATATTTTTTCCGACCAACTCAGGCACATGAGAATTGCAGTCATTACAATAGAGATAATGTGGGAACAATAGATTGATTTTGTTTTGTATCTCATGATTTACATAGAGTGCATCAAGGACGTCATTTGGGAAATTGTCATCATTTTCATGTTATTCAACCGCAGGTTACCATTTTACAAATTTTACAAATTTTGATATTCATACAAGCCTCTTTGTTAATAATGGTTCCCCTTTTGGTTGTACTCATTATACAGAAAAAAGATCGCATGTAGACTAAAAAATTCGGCTAAACTAAATCTGAAACCACTCACAGCTAGTAACAACTTTTGTGTTTGCCTAGAAATTGCAGTCACCTCATTTTGAAAAGAATTACTATGTTCAAATTTGGACCTTGTTACAGCCATCTTTTGTTACTTAAACCTGGACAGATGCTCAGTTACTCGGGTCATCGGTTGGAGTTAACAGAACAGTTGGTGTTCCCCCTCTTAAAGCTTCTGAGGAATCTGAACACTAGTCACAGACAAGTGTGGTTGAGAGGTTAGAAATGATGATTCAGTCGGGCCCAGTGTAAATTTAGTGGCTCAGTGATCACTATGGTTGCCACATAAAAGCGTGGCCATAGTTCTATTACCGGTCACAATAAGGATACTTTCTGTTGGCCATCTGTAACAAAAACTAAACTCTAGCCGTGTGCTCCTATTTACGAAAGAGGCTGGCTGGAATTCCAAGGGTGATGTGAGGGCTGTCATCAGATATCAGTGCTGTTCAACATATGAGGGGAAAAAGGTATCACTACGGTAAGAGTACGTGTAAATTTTGGATGATTGTGTAAATAACCTACTTACATTTGGATTCCTCAAAGAACAACGTCCAAATACGTACCACTCATCTTCAAGCGGTTAAACCGTTAGTAAAAATCTGTTCACATAGAGTTTTCGGACAGATTGCAGAAGCTGAAGACTTAAACAGTTCTGACTGAGCACTTCCCAGGATTTTGACTGGGTTCCCCCACTTAAATTGTCAAGTGAGTGAGAAAACATTTGCTGTTGATCACACTTACAATGATGATAACAGGTTTTCTAAATCATTCGTGATATTGAGTGCGAGCAGGAAAGGTTGTGTTTAAGTTTCAGCAAGTGTCATGCTTAAATCAGCAAAACCGAAAGAAACGTGCGTATTTCGCCAAATTGCATTTAGGTGCCACCGAGTATTTATAAAAACAGAACTTTTATCGCACGGACAGGTTAGTCTTTATCCATATGCGTGTGTGGTTTTATCGGAAACAGAGGTGCAGCACTCACTAATCTCATCTGAGAGATAAAAGCAACCCTCCTGACCGTTCGGGGTTCCACATTCATTTTTAGGCCAATAAACAGTGAAAACTTCCGAACTAGGTGGATTTAGTTGGCAAGGCAAAAATGTTTAAGTGAAATATTCGTTCTATTCAATTCCGTACATTATATTTAATATCTCTCGCATAGTTGTAGACAATTCCAAAGATTGAGAAACTGTGTAATAATAACCCTAATATATAACGTCTAAATTAACATAGAATTTATCGATTTTTGGTGGTGCATAATAAATTTAAGAAATCCCCAGAATGAGCAGTATTCGTCGGTCAACTGGACAAAGTGAACTCTGTTGTATCATGGCACACACCTAGTTACTTCGTGTAGCTGCAAGCAAACTACTGGAAAGATATGTTGATCACATTTTTGATGATCACATTTTGATTAGCACTACTCGAAAAAAGTTGGCCGATTCTCAATGAGCTGGAGTTCATGAGGCAAGACGTTCATGAAGGGAAAAAACACTTTTGATTAAGATACTGTTTAGAAAAGTACTCACGAAGTTCGAGCATAATTGTGATGTCACACCAAAAAATTCAAACTTTTGCAGAAGAAATGAGGATAATTTCCTGGTAACTTCCCGGTGGACTCTTGTAACAAACTCTTGAGTCACTGAATGCTAGTGTGTTGAAAGACAACAGAAAGCAACCGAGATACAATAGAAAGACAGTAAAATGGAGCTAGTATTTATCAAAGTATTAATATGGTTGAAGCGAATAAAAAAACGTATAACTTTGGATAGTAACTGTTTAAAAACTAATTTCGAACAAACTCTGGACAAAGTACCTAATGACGTGGGGATGAGAACAGAACAGCCAATCAGGTGAGCAGAATGATGATTGATCTGTAGAATGTTTACAAAATAATCATTACCGTAGAGTATTTGTGTTCATGACTGCCAATCAACAGAAAAAATGTTTGTTATTGCAACAGTTTCGGTTCAACTCCTAAAGGCCAATTGCTCACATCTAGGCGTTAACCGGAAGTGTTCAATTTACTGTGCGTGTGTTGGCTTGATCGAAACTGGAGTGAAGTGAAATACAGTTTCCACTCTTTCAGCAAACACTTATTTAAAATAGAAGCTGTGATATAACTGGATTCTATCTGGTGGTTTTCTGAAGGGAGTGAAATCAAATTTATCATCAGACGTGCGCGCACACCCCACAGCTGAAATGTCGTATTTTGGCAAACATATCTGAAGATAGGCGCGTTTGTTTCAATGTAAATGTTACACGATGGGCAACTTTTAAATTTGAAGTACATAGTGATTACTGATTATTTGTATAATATTATTTTGTGTAAAATATCTTCAGTTAGGTTAACACAGAGCAAGTGCTTCTGAATGGAAGTCTTTGTGGAGATTTAGCGGAGGAGTTGTTGATAACAGTTGAATTGTGTGGTTAACAAACAATACCAAACAGTACGTCCCAATTGAACACTATTTTAGAAAGAGTTGCACTCCATACATTTCTGTTAAAGGTTGTGTACACAACGTAAATAGTTAACTGAGTAAACAGTGAAACTGCAATCGGACTTTTCCGCTTCTGTATGATAACAGAAGCTGAGTGTTTTGGGTTAGTTTATTTTTGCCCATCTAATTAGTGTGTACGTCACGTTTTCGACACTGAAGAGATAGAGACGGATGAACCAGACACCGGATTGTAGTCACAATATCAAATATGTTCATATCATTTTAGCTTAAGTTGCCAAACAAACGAACACAGTGGTGTAAGGATTTACTCGCTATCAATCATTCTGGTTCAGGCGGCCTTTGAAACAGTGTACATCATTACAGCTTTTGTTGTACGGAATAGTTTGAACAACAACACGGCCAGAAGAGTCGTCTAAAGAATGATTTAACATCTCGATTAGCACTCCCATTATACAATGGTGTTCCCTTCTGTAGAGTAGACATTTATTTTCTCGCAGGTCTTTCAGATGAAGATGAAATTCCGGTGTGTAAACCACACATCCCGAATTTTCAAATGCACTTGAGATAACCTATTCGGTTCGTTAAAGGTCATACAAGCAGCACGCAATTGGTGATGAAAAAGATATATATGAAATAAGTGACAGTCATTTTGACCCTCTCAGATCTAATCAACAACACGCACGAGGAAAGCGAACCCGTAATTTATGGACAGGTTTTTGCCGTTTGCTTATCCTCTGAGTCCGAAAAATAATACCGACAAAATTCACAACTTTGTCTGCAAATTTTTTTCTTATGAATCAGTTTAAGAGTGGTATTTTGGGAGGCCACCTCATCGCGATTTGTGGGACAATATTTGACTGTCGCCCCTCATTTTTCCATGTAGTAAAATCAACTGGTTTGCGTACAAACGGACGGTTGTAAACCACCGATCAATTGCAGTTGTACTGTAAGTGTTGAGGTTTCATTGACCACCGGTGCATTGTATGCTCGTTGGATGAAACTTAGAATAAAACCGGCCAAGTTTTATACAGCGCAAGGAAAAAAACACGTTGTTATGACGACAACGGTGGATTTAGTCTATGCAAAATAGCCAAAACTTGTGATATGTAAGTCTTGAGACAGTGGAATGCCCTATACCTGGAATGAAATACTGGGTTCAAAAATCGTTTATCAAACATCACCCCGATACAATTTGGTGATGTGTGAGCACTAATCTGAGACGAATGGAACCTAGAAATCAAACGTAATAATTTCGTTGTACTCGATGTTAGATAATACGGGGTCAACCTTTAGATATTGTAAGGTGAGTGTATGGAATTTACACTGAACCCAAGTACATTCCAAAGCTCTAGTTAACAGAATACACCAATACTGTCTGTTGGGTTACCACCAGACATGATCGTTTCACATCAACAATGCTCTGTCAAAAGTGGAAGACACATATTTTGCATTTTATATTTGCCGTCGCTGTCTCCTTTACCGATTCTAACATTTCCCTTCTCAGCAGTTTAAACAGTGATGACTGTTTTGTTACGCTGTATGGCTTAACTTCGCTCATCCTCGTTGTGTGAATCTGTTCACACGTGTGTTCGATTAGGTCTGCTTACAAAGTTATGTATATTCGTACATGTGCCTATAGTTCATCTGGGGCACGTTACATATGACGATTTCTTACCGATCGCCAATCATGACAATGAAACATAATCACTAGTTTCGTTCTTTTATCCTCTAAAACTTGATTGTATAACAGTCAAATATTCATTCATTGAGGTTCATAAGATGAGTTCTCACTCAGGTTTGGACAACACTTGGGACGACACTATGGTATCGTTGAGTGTAAGGGAGTTGCAGGATTTACTGTAATATAACGTATGCAGTCACACACGATGGACCTCAAATTCTAATGGTCGTAACTATGGTTTTAAATTGGAAATGGTGTGCACAAAATATAGATTTAAGCCCTATGATCAATGACATAATATTTAAAACCTAGTTGACATGAGTGCAATGTTTAGTTCTAATCTAAAAGTAAACACTGCCATTTACCAGAAACATCACTTAACCAACGTCACTCCAGCTTTTTTAGAGTAAGTTCATGTAAGTACTACTCACATATGAGGATTGAATCGATATAAACAGACCA
>LUCH01001870.1:90741-109745 GCA_013368495.1 Paragonimus heterotremus
TGTGAATTTTAACGAGCTTAAAACTGTATGAAAATATGACATTTTACTGACTAGACCAGTATATTGTCATGAGTGTGTATTGTTACAATCATAACTACACGAGAAATGAAATGGTTATACAATATTGGTTGCAAACTTGGATTACTTACCACGACCTGTTGAGTATTCGATTGATAACAATGACAATATCAGGTTAGTTAGTACTAGACGACAAACAGTGGAAATGCATCGCCTGAAAATGTGCATAGTCTCGACAGGTCGTGCACAGCTTTCTTCAGAAAATTGGCCAATACCTACATATAGAGAGGAAAAAGAACATGTGTTATGAGATATTTAATTCGGACATGTCCCTAAATAATATCAGTCAAAATTTTAGTCAATTTCTGTAATATTCACCAGGATGCTGATTCTGGGACTGAACTAGGCTAGATTAATATGATCGATTCAATGCGGAAAAAAGATGTGATCCAGTAGTGTCATCTTTGAAGACACCAGACAACATGCAGATATAAACCGTTCACTTTTACTTCATTACACCGATTGGACAAAACCTGATAGATAAAGCTCAAAAGATGGGAACTGAAAAACGTGGAAGACGCTAGGAAAAAGCGTTACGAACTAAATCTGATAGAAATGAATCCAGTAGATGAAATATATCTAATAATGACTTATTTGAAGTAAGCAAGACGATACAGATTTAGTAACCTTTGGCTAAAGATCACGAGGAGAAAGAGATATTTGTAAAAAATGTACAAACGTAATTATGAACTTTGAGTCTGTGAACTTCAAAACGTTGTGAAAAAACAAAGAACTTCGAAGTAATTTAACGATTGTGTGAAATTTTTATGTTTCTCATCCCGGCACTTGACTTCAACATCAAATCAAACTTGCTGTACAGTGACTAAGGCACACTGTTGAATCCACCGAAGACTTTCACTTGACTCAGTGCCTCTCTAGCTAAATCAGTGAGCATCACACAACGCAGGCTGAGACTGTTGACAGAACGTCAGTTTCACATGCAATCGTAGATTATCCGGCTAACAACACTAATGGCATTTTATCTAATAAACACTGGATTGCACTAAACCAACAAAAAATTCTCCGCCTTTCCTCCTGTTACGGTCATATTACATAACTGAACCGGTATGTCAAGAGAAAGTTCCTTCCGCTCTTAGTATTGGGTGGCTCACCTGACCGATATTGAGTCATGTAACATTTTCATAAATTTCAACTGCTTGGACACAAGACGATGACAGTGAAAGTTTTGACCAACACCGAGTCAGACCTGCAAGTTGCCTGTTTTGGAATTTTTATTGACGTTACAGCCTGGCGAGGGCCTAGGAAAAACGAATAGTTGCTAGACATTTTGTTCTGTGTTGATTCAATGACCGTGAGATGAATAACCGTAAGTAATTCACACTGGTTTTGGAAAAGATGATAGTTACGTTAACGATGACAACGGTGTTGACCAGGAAACGTGCATACGTAAAAATGACTTGTTTCCCACGTGTTATTATTTGTTACAGTCTACAACCACACCAATGGTGGGATGGACGCCGTTCGCCTGATATTCAGTATATACTTATTTCAAACGTAAGTTCCAACAAGGAAACGATGGTAATTTCCCCATAAACTATCACTAAAAGTTCAGTACAGTCCCGGTCTGAATTAATAAAATGTTGTCAGCGAGGCCAAGGTTTAATATTAGTTAATTAATTCGAATCGACCATACCTGTTTTAAAAACAACTTGAGGCACGATTACTTATTTGATGTTCATTTAATCAATTATCTGTTTATTTTAAAAAAAACTAACAAAAATACAATCAAGGTTCATGACCACAGTTACTGTTCATTAAGTGCATGTCACTTATGCTGCAGTTTTACATTTTTGAAACAGGTTGAATGACATACAGACGGCCGATTAACTTTTAATACCAACACCCTTGCAAACCAATCCATTCATTTGCCTACATATCATCTCATACACTACATCTACTTGTGAAATCTGAATCACTATTGTGGTAATGGTTTTACCATAGAAGTTTACTTCAATTCACTCACAGTGCGAGTGAATGGGTGCCACTTTATTTACAGTACAAAACTTGAATCCCACAGTTTTCTGCTGACGAGTTTCTGACTAACACATCGTTTAGTTTATGCTACTGAACATTTAAAAAGTAACCACAAATGAAAGCAAAATTTAATATCAGATTTCAATTGGACCTATTATGCAAGATTATTTCGTCTCTAAATTTACAGCGATAAGTTAACGGTTTAAAAGAAAAATTACCGCAACAAACAGCTTACGCCATCGACTCTCTAATGACAACCTTACAGCCTATACTATTACAGTGTTTATTACAGTTTGTAAGCAGTGCACTCAGTATGAACAGGGTAGAACACCTCGAAGCTGCCTGTTATGTGAGATAATTAATAAAAATGACACTGTTCGCTCAGATTTTTCTGCATTGGCGCCCAATAATGCAACAGTGCATAAGTGAAGGGAAGTATGTTTACAAATGTTGTGCCAAAGTCAAAAGTGATATGCGTAGAGATTCGAATGATCTTGCACGATAATGAATGATCGCTGTTTTGTCAGCCGACAAATCACGATAAAACTATCAGTATATCCCCAGTGTTTTTGTCTGTACATAATCCTCAATTACTTTCTTCAGCCTGTCGGGTTAACTTTTAGGTCAACTGCCCCTCTAATATGTCGTGTCAAGTATATAACTTGTTCGAACGCTGATCACCTTTTCCTTCATGCATCAGTGGATAGTATGAACGATAAAAGTGGCCACGTTTCTTTGATCAAGGTTCAGCAGAGTGGTTGGTAAGTAACATTTAACATTGTCAGCGGTTCAAACTATCTCAGCAACGTTATTGTCAGTGCCAACACTGCATACACTTGGCACGACTCTCGGTCACGAGCGCTGCCACAACAATCGCTCATTCGTCCCATCAATGGAAATAACTATTCCGTACTGAAAAGCACATCCTGTTTTGATGCCGCCATACAAGCTAAACCATACGCTGTCTTACAACGAGGATTTTGACTCCAAGTCGTACAGCTTCGTCCAGCAAACAAATTACAAGTCAAGTTTTATTCTTACATCAATACATCTGTCCATTATAACACACAAACTTCTATTATTCCACCTGGTGATTCGCAATAACCGAAATCATTTCTACCGCCTTATCCGCATTCTGATGAGTTTCTACAATTTTAGTACAGTTTTGTTGTTTACCTATATTCGGTAGGTTGTCAGTTTCGGGTCACGTGTGAATTTTTCGGAGCTATCAACCTTCGGTTTTACTCACCTCACATTCAGTACTGCCAATCAGCAGACTGGAGAACTCCCAGATAATCGGGAAAATTTGTACGCTTGTTTGTTGCATCAGTATCGCAAATCGCACATCTACCCATCAATATATACCACTTGATTTTACCAAAAATAGGCAATTCTCCAAACAAGACATTGATGATATGTAAGTTGCTCATTCCTGTTAACGCTGTACTATCGTTGACTTGATATTAAACTGAACTCTGTGACCTACTGTCGTAGTATCTTAAGTAAGTCCTGACCATGGTTTGTTATCCATATTTTCAAGTCTTATCGGTTTCGCGGTGTACCTACAGTGAGATTCCGCACAGCTGATGCAACCAGAGTTGTTCCGTGCAACTGGATAATCTGGTTCTTATTACCGAAACCCCAACGGGATACTAAACTGAACCATTTAGGTAATCGTATGCACTGTTGTGGACGATCAACGGAATCAGCCCCAGATATTTTGAGGGTAAGATTATAGTTTCAAAAGTCTGCGTCAGAATGTCCGGAATTCTTGGATTCTGAACCATACTAACCGCCCTTTCTCGTCTGAGACGATGAGTCAATCTGCCTCTGGAAAAGCGCTCCACAATCTAAGCCACAATTAAGCTTCTGTATGAATATCGTACTAATTTAAAACTTTACGGAATACAATTCAGGCACAAGAATAGTATTCAGCATTTTTTGCCGACATCGGAAGCTGGAAAGTTATATTCGTTGTAGTAAGGTATGAGTTCAGTTTGTCTCAATTGACGAATCTGAAATCCACATATGGCCTTATGCTTGAAGGCTCGGAATTTCGGTGGCGTGAAACTAATCATCTTTTAAATTAACCAAGCATATAGTTAGTCAAAATGTCAATGCTATCGTGTACGCATGAGAAGCCATCTGATTAAATGAGAGAGATGCACTGGACATACTAAACGCACAACGTCTGCCCGTCAGAAGTTCTCCGACATTTCCCTGGACAATAGCTCAGAGTTTTGTTTTACAAAATGTTGGCAGGAAAAGTCAAGGAATATAAAAGACTTCATTCCAAGTTGGTCATCATCTTTTGATTCCGTTGAAGATACTTTGGTCAAAAACTTTATTGCAAATATTTTTTGCGAGGATTTGGCTACCTCTAGGTTTAAAAGTTAATCGTGGCTGTTAACGTGTCCATAAAATAATCGAAAAGTATATCAGGAATGATCGATAAGTCAGTCAACAAATGTGATGACAGTACGTGCTACGGGAAATGTTATGGGCAAATAAATCTAACCCCCAAAATACAATTCCCGGATCACAATTTCAATCTATGTAGCCATTATTTGGATATGGGTCAGTGTGTTATTTAAGCTGTCATTGGGGACCAAGGTCACCAAGTTCTGTGTTAATTAGAAAAGACCTCCATTAAGTAACTACGCTATTTTTATACGGTGTCCACGTTTAGGCAGTTTCGACTGGTTATTGTTTTTCTGAGCACAAAGTTAATTTCAGTGTTTCTGGAGTCAATTAATTCGATCAGGGTTGTTCACAACGTTTGTTCTTATTAGCATTCTAATGTGCCAACTATTCCCAAAACTGAATGTTTGCTTTATTCAGTGTTTGACAGTATCTCAGTCATAGTTTTGTGTAAAGTTATGTGTGGGGTATTGACGGTACAATGTTTACGTAAACTGTCTATCAGAATTTCTAATTAGAATCGCAAACAACGTGGCAATCTCACGTTTCGGCTAAAGTACGTCCCTCTAACGTGTACAAAGGTCATTTTTATTATAGAACCTCATACTGACAAAATTCATCGAAATAAACGAAAAATTCTATTGCTTCGTTAAATCCTTAGTAATAATTGACATTCATTCTTGCAACTGGTGTTAACAAATCCGAGAAAGACAGCGTGTTTGACCTGGTCGTGAATTTCTGTTTACAGTGTGATGACCACGATTAAAAGAACACTTACATTATCTTCCACCGCGACGGTTGGGCAATCTTAACTGTAATGGCTTCTGTTTTCATTCGACGAAAGAACTTTTAGCTTACCAAAACGTTGTTTGTTTGAAAGCTTGAAATCGGTCATCTGAAGATTAATGCGAGATCTGGATCTTTATGACTCACTGTAAATCGACAAGTAAATTAAAAACGTCAAGATGAAGATAGTTGTCTGTTCTTTAGAATTTCAGACTCCCTAGCCACTTCTTAAAAGTGACTTTGGCTGAAAATTTATATGTAATTCAGCTGCACCTACTGTATGATCAGTGACCCGATTGCCTAATGAAGAACCGGATTGACGTTAGATCTTAATGAACGTAAAGATTTGCACCCCTGATGAGTTCTAATAAGAGCAAAACTCGTGCTTCTTTCGTACAGACTGAATGAACAGTAAGCATGAATGCAAAAGCTGTACTGTTACTTTAACTCATGGAAAAGTTTAGGCCACTTAAAAATAAAATGTAGCCGCCCATTTTGTTCAATGACAGATGTCTATGTCCTACCATTGTCGATACGATGCTCAAATCGTCTCGTCTAGTTCAGTATTACCGGAACGACTGGCGTCACCCGACTCAGACTGAAGTGTTTGTTTGTTCCATGTGTCTACAGTCTGCACGTTGGTATTTGGCTTTGGTCTACATACATGAGTTTGCTGTGACAAAACTCCTACAATCGACTGACTGTGTTACTCCAATGGCCAGATAAGTCGTGGTCGCCTTATTTATCTCCTAATCATTCGTGAAAATGGACTGGCAAAAACCTATCTGCAGCAAAAATCGAGCCCTGGAGACATTTACTGATCTTCGAAAAGTTTGAATTCATTAGTCCAAAACTAAATGTGGATTTTCGAGATCATTCAGCGTTGCACTTCTTGTCATGAGAAAGAGACAAATGGCTACCGTTTGTCCAACCGCCAACCAACAATAACGATCACTAATCGTTTGCTCTCCATTACTTATCCGTAATGACTCACCTTGCATACGGGCTGTATGGAGTATCCCTGGGTAACCCCACCCTATGACCCCGGATTATTTCATCTAACTTGGACGTTCTTCTTAATTCACGGATAACGTAATTAATGCTCAGATTGCCCAGTCGCCTCAAGAGGAAACAGTGTAATCGTCCAGTCAACTTCAATCGAAGTATCCTCGACTAGGACTTCCCTGTGGTACGAAATCACAGGAATCATTGAGCTGTTGGGCGGTATTTTGATTACCGTTTTGTAAGAGAACATTTCGGATCATTACATAAATCGAATCTAACTCACTGTTGACCACAGGTGACTTCTTCAATAAATAAGAATGGAATGTCTATGGGACTGCAACAGCTTTGGTTTTCAGTTTACATACTACCTATACTAATTTTCATAATATATGCCCGAACGGTACACAAATGAGCTCTTTGTCAGTAAGTTAGAAATAATGGATTCCAACAATTCCGTTGATTTCATTGGAAACATAACGCGATTTGCGGACTTGCTTGATTATTTGGAGTAGTTTGAAGTAGTACTGCTGTTACCTAAAGCGTTTAGTTAGTTTAAGGCGACCAGTAGACAGTCATGAGGTGAAAATCTTTATTGACGAACAGTAATGAGCGTGAGGAACAAGTGTTGTTTTGACATTGCCTTACCAGTCATCTCATTTGTTTCATTAGAAGACAGACAAATTGCTTGGTGCAATTTGTCTGATTCGTAACTGATAACAACACTGTCTTTTGGACCTGCCCCGCTACTTAATATAATTGTCTTTTTTTCAAGTTGAACATCACTCACTATTGATCGCAGCTGTCGCATTCCCATAGGCTTTCCAATCGGCCCGTTTCGAACAGCAGGAGCACTCGAATCGAGTTTCACTCTCATTAGAGCTCGTCAGTAATGCACATCTTCGCTACTGTTGGGATTAGAACTCTGGCCACGCTTTCATGAGGCAACCGTGTTTACCACTGCGCCACTGACCTCAAGTTAGATACGACGGAATTATCATATGTGAACGCTCAACCACTTCCGTTTATGAGTAATGATCAGTTTGCCCGATTGACTCAAGAGAAGACACAGTTACTGTCTGTTAACTCCAAATTATGATCCCTCGACCAGAACCTCTCTCCAAGTTGAAATCACAGAAATCATTGACTTGTTGAGCGATATTTGATTACTGGTGAGTGGTAGGGGATTTGGTTTATCCCAAGTTGAACATCTTTTTGAAAGGGACCGACTGGAATGTCTATGGGAATGCGACAGCTGCGATCAATTGTGGGTGATGTTCAACTTGAAATAAACCAAATCCCCTACTACTCACCAGTAATAATTGTCTTTTGTCCGCTCTGATTGTGTTCTAAATAATTTACTTGTACTCTCATCACTGTTGTCACCATGACTTTAAAGGTTCTTGTTTGATTGTTTCTTGTTTGCTCCAGTTTTGCTAACATTACACTTGTTAGCTTCGCCTGTTCGTCCCGATTTATTGCGCATTGATTATTGAATATTTCGACTCGTCATATACCCCACAAACTGAATGGCAACCATTGACTGGAGAAAATCCAGTATTCCGTCTATCCACATCCCATTGTTTCGTGTGTCTAACTGACGTGGACAAACGAAACTTTGCAACAGTAGAAACGTGTGCTGTGTTAATGTCAAAGTTGTTCGATCTGGTACAGAGTTGAAAACACAAGTGAACTCTCTTAAATCTGAATGCGTCATCACTTCTGCTGAATTCTTTAGTGAAATTGAAATATTGTAAAGAATGTAAAATCCATGGTGTTTATGCAAACGTGATGGTGAGAACAGAAGTTTTAACAGAGCGTAGATGAAAACAAAAACAATTCTGTTCGTTTCACAAACACTGGAAGTCATAAGTTTATGTCAAATAGTCAACAGGAAGATGGAAATTAGACAGAGAGTTATAAGTCGGACAATATAAGTCAAACATGCCACAAGCTGCTGTCAGTTGCCATGGAACGGAAGAACCTGAAAGTTGTTCACAAGAACACGTTAATCAGACATTCAGCGTAGTATAAAGAATGTTTCCATTACGTATGCGCCCAAAGTAATTTATTGATCAAGCTTCTGCGGCTTTCGGCGTTTTTTGCTTTAGAAAGGTAAATCAAGGCACGAGATTACAAAATTTGCCGGCTTTTTCGGATTACTATACGGTAAAGAATCACGTTTTTTTGTGCTACAAGCATCTTATGGATATGATAATATCTTATTTACTCCCCCACCAGCACTCCGTGTACGAGTGTGGCCTCATGACATCCTAAATCTACTACTCAAGCAAAATGGAGTCATTTAAATGGTCTTCGTTAGCACAAGCGGACTTTTTCCCTCAATGTCCCACACAACAGTTACTGCCCTCAACAAACCCGCTCATATGCACTCACAGTACGAGTTTTTCATTTAATGGAAGTCTTTCTCCTTTCATCTGTTAGTTTATTTTCATTGATGTTAGCTGGAGAAATGGGCATACATTATATTATTGCAGTTAGTGGAATCTATAGGACTCCGGGAATCATTTCTATTGACTTATCTTGGGGAAACCGACTGATAGTCCTCTATCTCAGCTTTTCAATAGTCCTCACTCTACTGTAAAATCGACCATTGCCGACCTTAAACGCTCTTCAGATAACGTAGGCAACTAACGTAATGTCGAACTGAGGAGCACAGGTTGAAACGGGCTTGATTCATCATGAAGGCAAAAATACACCATTGCAAACGAAACAGCCAACTAAGACAGTAGCGAGTTCATATCAATTTTAAAGGATGACCGCTGTTTTTTGTTGGACGGTTGGAATAGCAGAACAGATTAGTGGTCATAACTACACTTAACGGGATAGGATGTAACCGTCCGGTTAGCTTCTAACAGTGTTAATGATTTAGGCTATTCAGTTTACGACGTACACGAACGTTTACTCTCATTTTATCGGAAAATAGCATCGTTGGTTGACTTGCACTACGTGCTTTCTGCTAGGACACAGCCAAACGGAATTAACAAAGCATTGAAATTTGTCCCTCACAGTGGTGTATAATAACTACAAGTGTAAAAACATATACAGTTCACGATGGTTGTATCGTGCCTGGAGGTTTAAACGCATCTCGTACAAAATAAAACACCATCACAAGATATCCGCACGTGAATGCATGACACGACCCATCTCGTCGGCAGGCTGTACAAGTGGCGACGCTAACCTTCAGCGCACAAACATAATGTAACGAACAGTCGTTCAATAACGCAAGATCTTTATTCGCCAGCTCGCATGTCCCCACGTCAGTCATGTTTCTGCGTTCGTGAAGCGGGATACCCATTCACAACACAGCGGGATTTCCATTTAAACGTCATATGCCGTTCTACCCGGTTCCGTGCGTTTGGCTGCCGTTTTCTGTTGTGGACTTTTGTCTGCTATTTATTGCCTGTTAACTCAATTTCTTTTAGTGATGACTCGTCATGACTCGCTTGTGTTGTACCATTCTAAATGTTTCGGTTTCCACTATCTTTCACTAAGGCGTCGACATATCTCACAAAATGTTGAAATAATCGTGTCTCCCAATGGTTTCTGGAACAAAGCAGAATTCTTCCAGTCAGTACATAAGACAGCGTTTTCAATTCTAGACTGTCCAATACACCCTAGAAAACTTCCCTGAGTTGTCACGCCTACATCAGGTTTGCCCTTTTACGTGAAACGCAAAGTATTTGTTAAAGATGAAAGTGTACTCGTTCACTTTTAGTTTAGTTGCTATGAGTACAGAATACTGATCTAATGGAGGGACAGCTCAACGAACGGGTGAGCGAATATCGCACCGCACGACCTTAATCGAGGTTCATAAATACTTTCCTGGGTGACAATCTTATACATCCTGCCTAAGGACAATGAGACAACTGAATGTCTAAGCCAAACTCTGAGCTAGAAACGTTGGTGCATTTTACATCAACGATTATCTGAAGGCTATCGAAAACTTCGTCTTGAAGTAAAAATGAATAAATTGTGTCCAGGATTTTTTAAAATTATCAATGAAAATTAACTGCAAGTACAAACCAGCCACAAGTGGCTTATCACACTGACACCAGGCAACTATCCGTGCTCGCCAAGCAAATAAGCATTCCCTGAAATGTTTAATTCGGGAGTTAGTCCTTGTAACAATCAGTGGAATGGTGCCTATATGGCTGTACTCAATCGGGTAAGTTCAGGCTTAGGTAGGTCAACAATTGAACTAACGACCTGTTAGTAGTCATCCGAATGGAAGCCCAGCGACTGATCTGCGGTCTCCATCTCTCTTTACTGATTTCTATATTATTATCTTGAACAATAAATCATCGCCCCTTCTGCAAACAGTCTTAACCTCATCCCATATTTTCTTCTTAACATGAATCACGTCAGCACGAAATTCAGAACCATGAGAGAACGTTAATATAGTCTATTACATTGCTGTGTATGTAGTAGCTGAACGTGTGATGCGAGCAGATTATTTGTGCACTTCTGTCAGCTTATCAACGTCGGTCTTAAAGTTAATCAGAAGTAAGCCTAGAAATTCTGAACACTTCTTGTCTCCCCATTACAGAATGACTGTTTATAACCGTCTCCCTAACTTTAGACATCACTGTGCAGTGGGCACTCCCGCTCCACTTGGTAATGGCTGTTCTAGACAATATGACTGTGATCACTGGAACCAACTTCTTACATCAGCGCTCGGTGATTCCTGTAACAGCACGGAAGTCTTTCAGGCGTCAGACAAAACCTACGGATCACCATCGAATCATGGCACAATTTATGTAGACATTTCAAATCCCATCGGTTGATGATGTTCAGTCGAATCAAACAGTTTATGTATTTATTCAGAAAATTTGAACAAATTGGTCCGTCAGAATAACAACCATCGGAAACTATTCTTAGTTTGCATATCCACGAGGTCACTCTGTGAGTTATTTAAGAGGGCATACCAGAAATGCAAATTATTCGACTCAGTGAAAGTCAGCATAGCACTGACGCATTGTTCGGACGTTGTAATACCTCCATTATGGATGGATATCTTATATTCAGCCACTGTAAGAAACGTGTCTGTTAGTTTGAGACATACATTGCACTCCATTGCCACACAGTCAACCTGTTTGTTAGTAATGCTTGCAAAGTTGAAGAAACTGTCTCCCCTTCTTGTAAAAGTGGGGTCTCTGGAATAACCCAAAAGCAAGCGAACAGAAGTGTTCATGTACGTCATATTCAGGGTGGAACAGACAGAAATTACTTCATCTCCTGACGGGTTTCTGCTGCAACTAGTCTACAAATGTGACCTGATGCTAATAGAATTGATCAGGCTGCATTGCAGTCACAAGGGACAGGTACGGAAATTAAGTTAATAACATTGATTTTAAATGAGACCCAACTGTGAAAAGTCAGGGCTTCGGTTGGATACGAACTAGTGACAGAAACACCATGATTCAATTCGGCAAGCGCTCTGCCAGCTGAGCTCCGAAGCCACGCCAGGAGCTCAAAAATTTCACATTTGGACCTACCCGTCTCTATGCGCAACAGTGGCGTTGGTGGATTCCAGCGTGAACCGTTCGAGGAATCTTGCCGGGGCAGTCCATCATCTAAATTATTTGGTGGATTTCATATGAGACTGTGGGATGAGTGGGTAACCGAGTCCAAATGTGAAATTTCCGAGCTCCTGGCGTGGCTTCGTAGCTCAGATGGTAGAGCGCTTACCGCGTAGATGCATGATGTTTCTGTCGCTGGTTCGAATCCAGTCGAAGCCCTGAATTTCACAGTTGGGTCTCATCTAAAGTTATCAATCTGCCAAACTATTTATTAGTAATATATATGTATACTTGGAACTATTTGGCAGTAGAAATTCACTCAAAAATAGATTCGATTCATGAGGGTACCTTCGATCAGACAAAACTTGAAAAAGAAAATAATTAAACATTGTAAAATGGTAAGATACAATTACGATCAAAGAATTGCTCCCAGTGACTTCGGTACCAGTATGATATATGTTCTAATGATCTAGAAAACAGTATTAAATGCTTGCTAATCTAACCCAGGGAGACAGTAGATGAACAGGACTATCAGAGGAGAAGCGTGCACAGCAGACAGTGCGACTGACAAAAGAAAAACAAAAAGGCTGTTAAACTCTGGACAAATAAAGCTAATTTTCTGGCTCTTGGAATCTGTGAGAGGAACTGATCACGGTGTTTTATCGCTCAAAGTGAATTATCATCAGTCAACGGAAAGAAGTCAAAATAAAATTCAGTAATATGCGTGATGTGATGCACAGTCAGAAGTCTCAAAAAGTGATTATATACCGTATTTTTAAGGAACATATTGCCATAGTAGGAGGCGTTGGAAGGTAGACTGCATGTTTATGACCAATGTGACAGTTCGCACAAGCGGCGCAGTGTAATAGTTATGAGCAAAACAGTACGCTTTCTGGTGTCTGACACAGAGGAGGGTGAACAGCTCATTCCACAGGTGTGATCATGAATTAATATGGGTGCGGCGTAAGTTGGGAGCAAAAGAAGCAGAATTCACTCTGCAGAGAGCCGTTAAATGCTGTGGGTGATTGTGTAACATTATCTTCATATTGAACAAATTAAGTTTAATTGGTAAAAGATTAACGCCTCTATTATTTTGTAATATTACTGAAAGCAAATTGTTTGTTGGTTCATTTGCATGAGCTTAACAAACAGAAACACAGACAAACTTCGCAACCCTTGAAACGGCGACTCAGGTAACTTTTCTGTAAATCCCAGGAATGACAGTTAATGAGGGCAAACAAATACAATTGATTAGTGGGATACGAAAGAAGGCCTGCTGTTCGATTGAACTTTCCATGTTTTTTCAAGTGAACTCCTATGAAGCTAGTCATACCGATCGCCGCACCGACGTGTAATGAACAATGACTAGACATAGCGTCGTTTATTAATACGACCCGAACTTGAACTTTTAACATTATCTGGAAAGACGCTGACATCCATCTTTAACTGTTTTTCCCCTACCCAGTATGCCGCAGGCTTTACCATACACCACAGGGAGTAAGATCCAAAACTAGAGATAAATTATACCAATTTGCAGGAAAGTCTTTTAGGACTTGTCCAACAGAAAAGGCAACACAGTAAGACTGGAATATTTTCTGACTTATGAAGTTTACCGGCAACCTCTTACTTCACAACTGCTGTATGTTAACGGCGTGTTTTGCAAAAAATCGATTGATCCTCATTCTTGGGCGATTTCTTGCTCAACTGACCTGCACACAGAAGATATTCATAAGCGGAATATGTGCATGCAACCGCAGGCAACTACATTCTTTCCAAATAGACCAACCAGCTATTTGTTCATTAATTTCTCTACAGCTGTAGTGATAAGGGTCAGAATTTTTAACCAGGAAAAAACCCAAGAAGTTTTATGAATGAAGTCTAGCTGATGTTTGCCCGGATTAGAGTGCCACAATGACCCCATTCAAAGGATGCTTGCAGGTATATGTCATTACTGACGGTTCTATCAAGCCACATTTCGTATTCAATATAAAACCTACGGAACAAGACTGGGAAGCGCGTAAGCTATGTCCAGTATTAGCCACTAATTTTACCTGGCCTGGTCACTGTAGAGCTGTCTTGCGGCCAGACACAGTTAACAGTCGACAACAAGCGCATAAACCCGAAAGTTTTGTGAGGAAAATGCCTGGCTACCATTCTTAGTTCCAGTTCAACATATTTTATTAAGTCTGAAGAGTCACACATAGTGAAGTTCATCAGAATGGATCACAAATCGCTAATGACCCCTGTGTAACCAAAAACGAGAACATTCGGGTCAGCTCATTCTTAAATAGCGGATCTGATAAAGTATTTATTCTATACTGTCCTTCATTAGATCATTCGGCTGTTAGTCGGTACTCGCGATTCTCTGTCCTTGCAGACAGTCCCAATGATGGTGTTGTTAAGTCTGCAAAATTGTACCCCTCGACCTGCATTGTTTAACATTGGGTCATGCCCAAATGCGTCAGAATAAAAAGCCGTGGAGTAAGGATAATATACAACTTAACCCAATAACAAACCACATGTACAGTCGTTCTGAAGTTGACAAATGAATGTGCATAATAATGTTAGAATTCAAACCGTAGATTACTTTACTGTGTCTTAGAGTATTTGAAGATTTAAGGGCCAACGAGTGTGAAACATTATCACCTAATGTGTTATATGATTTGTCTCAGGGAGGGAGGTCTCGTGTTGAGTTCATGAATGACATCGTCTTGAATGAAGCTCCCTCTATCAATTTTAGATCGGCCTGCTGGGTTCACACCAACTGTCTGCCAACCATCACCTGTTTACGAACACCTCGGAATATCATGCTGACTTGTTATCAGCATAAGCTCACGGAATAGCACATGTAGTCACACATTTTTGAATGTGTCCGTCTCTAGATATTTGTCATTTGAATAGTTGGTAACAATTTTGTGCCCAAACGTACGCTGGTCCTCCCATATATTTGAAGTTCTCATGCAATAAAGAGACTTGCTTAACATGTGCACCAGTTGATAGCAATTTTATCTTCAAGTTAACATCTCATTTAAATGTTCATTATAACGGCTTTGTACTTCTCTGATGGTTACACTGTTTTCCCCCACTGTTTACCTTGACTGCTAAAAACGGACTCAATACTGTCATCAGACTAATAAAATTTATCACTATGTGGCGTTCACGTACGTTCTCATCGTTACTGGTGAAGTCCATTTGAAAACACTCAAACCATTTGTCGATGGGCTATTGGGTAATAAACAGAATTCTCTCTTCCAAGGTATATCTCAATACTTATCTAATTCCGTAACAAAATCCACATATACTTTGTCGTGTGCTTGCTCCAAAAAACGTACAACTCCTCAGTAATCTTTTACTTAGTCAGGATTTTATTCAATTCTGGACGTACTGTACTAAAATTCATTGAACGTCTAGGTGCATAACAATGTAAACCATTGTGTTAGTGTTCCAGCATTGGTAACATGTACCTTCAAAAGAGGTATAAATTTGTTTCTTGATTACATAAACCGTCTTAGATTCTAATGACGCAATAAGCGTCATGCTTAAGCACAATTTCGTTCTCGCTATTCAGTTACATACGTGAATTGATGTACCAACATTTGGACTTGTGAAACCCAACAGGTAAAGTTTACAAAATGATCAGTCATCGGTCGGTCAAGTGATCAGAAGACATGATAATATATATTGATGTAGGTATGAGGTGGAAACAAGGAATAAGGATAAACCAATAAGAATGAGAAAAAAATTCAACCTTTGTAACATGCTGCCGAGCTAATGGTAGGTTCATTACTGTCTGTTTCTGATCACGCAAAACATGTTTCATCCGGTGTGTAACAAGCGTTTTAGAAACAGCCAAAGCGCGTTTATTTACCGTATGAAATAACATGAAATGCGTTAACGGGGTCTACTCGATGACCAGATCCCTGTAAATGTTTGTAATTGCGCCTCCAGTTTTGGCATTCAGAAGGATCCGGTGCCCAATCAAACATTATCTATGAATTGACCAATACCAGTGATTTGCAGTACGTTGGACCACAAGCTCACAGCACCTTCCCCCATTAACTTCTAAATGTCAGAAGAGCCATCCATCGATCACTTTCAAGGTGTTGGGAGGAACGTTTTACCTATTCTCACTGTCTCGTGTTTGAACGAAACCGAAGTCTGGTTAGACAGAGGTAGTTTCCGGTTTACCAGGTGCGGTTTCTTGGCTTCATTAAGTACAGCAAGCGACTACGCGTGGTTGTCAAATCGGAGGGCCTGTGCAATAGCCAGCAGCTGAATCACTTAAAAATGTGCTCCCGGGCTTAACAGCGACTCCGTGTTGGCTTTGTTCCCACTTGTGTAGTTCTATATGAAAACACTGTGATGGAGCCCAGAACAGATTTTTGTCTCCGTACTGAGAGCTTATTAAGGGACCACTAATTTGCGCTCCTCAAGCAGCCACCACAGAGGTTGAAATTGGTGTACCGATTGTCTCAACAGGCCACCAACGACCAAACTAAATTGCCAGCGCAAATGATGCTACATTCAGAGGTTACGGCTTTCAAACTGTCCACAGATTTGCACACAAATGGTCACGGAAAGAAAAGCACAATACTCGGTCTATTCCAGTGATAAAAGCCTACTGAGGAGGCTCGTAGATTAGACGCTTTCGGTCTCCTAACAATGAACAGTAGACATTCACTCCAACAGGTATCCATAAAATGTACGAGCCAACTGGTCTCTGAAACATACCCAGTAGACACTAGTACATACCAGCTGACACTTTTGCCCACCTAGGAATAAGGTTTAAACATCGATGGGTCAATAATGTCCTGACGAATCAGCAGTCATAATAATGTCAACCGGACACAAACAGTGAAGGCCGGCTGCACCTGCTTGTGCAGTGTGAATTGGCCTTAACTGTGACGAGTCCCTGGTTTTCAACTTCAAACTTGACAGTAGAAATTGTTAAAATGCACCAGGCTACATTCAGGTTTATCTGAACACTACAAATGCCTAATCCTCAAACAGACGTCCAAAGTTAACAGTTGTTCAGTTACCTTAAATCAACTCATATCAACTACAGTTCTATTACACATCACTAGTGAAATTTATCCATACGTATGTAATCCGGCAGATTAGAAACGAGGTAAGTATATAGAATCAAAGAAGACATCTGATGAGTAATAGGGGATTATGGTTTTCATACAGAATTAACACCACCTACAATTGATCACAGATGTCGCACTCCCATAGACTTTCCAGTCGGCCCCTTTCGAAAAGAAGCACTAGACTTGAGTTTCGCTCTCATTACAGCTCGTCAGTAGTGCATATCATCGCCACTGCCGGGACTTGAACCGCGGGCATGCTGTTCATGAGGCAACCGTGTTCACCACTGCGTCATGTTAGAGACGACCGAATTATCATATGTGAACGCGCAACCACTTCCGCTTGTGAATAATGATCGGACTGCCCGGTTGCCTCGAGAGGGGAGACACTGTAATTGTCCTGCTACCTCAAAATTATAACTCCTCGAATAGGACTTCCCTGCAGCTTAAAATCACAGAAATCTTTACATTGGTGGGCGGTATTTCGAATACTATCTTTCCGGAATTCTAGTCCCTTTGCAAGTAATTGCACTATTGTCGAACTCTAATGAGCGCAAAACTAGGGTCTGATGTTTTTTTAAAACAATCTGACTGGAAAGTCTTCGAGAATGTGGTAGCTGCGGTCGACTGTGAGCGATGTTCAAATTATGTGAAAAGTCAACCCTCCCTACTACTTATCAGTGATTATGTTACTATAACGCGGTTTTGGAAAAAAATTAGAAAAAGCTTAAGCCCCATACATGGAGGCATGTAGTTAGACATAGCAAAGAGTTATGTAAAAAAGTATATCGGCTAAATGCCTTGCGCAATACGTGAGATAAATCAGAAGGTAGTTTACAACAGTACCAATTGTAAAGTGGCTAAATAAAGCTAATCGAAGTTTAGGGAGAGGCTAGACATACACCAGATATGCAAAAACATGTATATCGGCTAAGTGCCATACGTTATGCATGAGAATAATCAGAAACCATTTTGCAAAATTCTATCCCTAAGGTGGTTAAACAAAACTGTTTTAATAGATTGTTTCATTTGGTAGACACTTAACCTAACGACCCATCCATCAACATGAAGACCATCGAATGCAACCGGCGTGTACAGTAATCATTACGTGATGAAAAAATGATGAATAAAACCAACAATTAAATGTAAGTGCGAATAAAAAATCTGAATAATCATGGCTCCAATGTAGGAGACTGAACTATTGTAAAAAAGAAAATGTTTCCGTGAGCAACCTACCCACGTCAATTTCAAGATATTGAGTTATGAACATAAAGTTAAGATCCAGATAAACAGAAGAATAGCGGTTGAGCTTATCAATTGCTGCTTGTGTCTTGACAAGGGCGATCTCAGAAAACTGAGTAATAGACCCCGTCCGAGCCTGATTTGAATTTTAGCTGAAACAACACCAACCACTACAAAATGAGTTCATGTGATTATGATATACGATCCAGTGTTACTTGGAAGAATTAGTAAACACAACAGTTCTTTTGTTGCTTGAGACAATCTGATGGCACTAACATCTATGAATGAATCAAATAGTTTAACACTAAAACAGACAAGTGTATGGCTGGATCCCCGTGTTTTTATTCCGTGACAGGCTACTACATAAGCTACATAGGCCGCAAACAAGGCGATTATCTGAAAGCACATGGGAGTATCATGTGGCGTGGCAAGCTCCAGGGTCGATAAAGGTTTGTTCCTCGGCTGTCACTGTGCCGTCGGTTGAATCTAACCATCTCATCAACCCACCCGGTTCGTTCAAGTCGATCCATCGAGTCTGTGGAGCGGAGTCGAACTTAATCAAAGGTCGTTTACTAGCCGTCGCAGAAGCCATCTCAATCAGTTTACACGTCATGCTCATGCAAACGTTTGGTCAGAACACTGAGTCTTCAGTGGTTATGCTTCAATCGCCTGGATCGATCTGTTACGCGGAACTGCCGGTGTTTCCAAGAGCGTTTACAACCCAGGTTATTAATATAACATAAGTAGACTCCACATGTTTGACTAACTTGACATTAATGGCTACCATCCTTTTCTCTATTGATGTACTCCCCCCGGCTAACCCATATGAATGTATTGTATTTAGTTTACT
>LUCH01001871.1:0-13496 GCA_013368495.1 Paragonimus heterotremus
CGAAGCAGCTGTTGTGTGGACAACTGAGATCAGGTAAGCGAAGTCCTGGTGGTCCAACGCTGAGATATGAAGATGCTGTGCAGGTAAGTCTTTCATGTCGTAAAATTGATTTTAGATGTTGGGAAGACTTTGCATTGAACCGGACTGCTTGGGAGAATACAATTCGGACGGGCGTCCGCGAGTTCAACGAGCAGTTATTGCGTGGCAGAGAACGAAGGGAACCATCGGTGCCATAGGTCGTGGTGACATGACTATATGGCGTTGCGATGTGTGCGGCCGTGAATGCGCTGGCGGCCTTGGATTAGTAGGTCACCAACGTACTCATAGTGCACCGTCGGCAAAGAGACAACGAGTACGTTAGGCTCAGTTAGGTTATATCAACATATTCATTTTATTCTTCTTAATGATTGCACCGACCAAGGTTATGGTCGTTTGACAACTAATCCGCCCCTGTTTTCAGAAACTTGGGTGTCTGTGATCTTCTGCCTACTCTTTTCTTGGGTTTTGTTGGTGTATTGAATGATGAATCGTTCGCTTGATCTTTTCCTAGTTCAACCTTAAGTTTTGTTTTTTCAACTCTGTCCTCTCTGGAATGTACTAGCATGCACTCGTATACTGAAATACTTCTTGTATTACACTTCACACATCTTTCTCCCTGGTATAGATCTTGCTATTGCAGTCTCTCTTACTGTTTATTTTCTGACAGATAAGGGTTTCCTTTCCGTGCTAGCCATTCAGTTGGCTAACCAGCATTGGCCAGCTGGACACAAAGACCTCACTCACACACCTACTGGTCTTATTCCTTCGGGTTTACACCGGATACGTGGTGTGTGAGTGGAACCGCAAGTGGTTCAGCGCAAGCCACTTGCGGTGTTGGTTTAAAGCGCAGGCGTCCCTTGGCTTCGGTCACTGTGACAGGCTAATCCGTTTCGGATGCCACCAACCAACCCCTTGACGCAAAAATACGGTAGTCCGGGAACTGTGGATATAGTTGAGTTGTTTCAAACCACAAGTATATTTATAGATAGCAATATGTCAGACAGGTGGTTAGATGATTTTACACAGTACTGCATCAATCACGAAGTTTTCCGGTGTGTGAGTAGCGGAAGGTTCTCGTGAGTGAGAGTCGCTGAGTCAGTGGCATCAGTATAACCAGAACACTAGTGAATGTTTGTAGTCATGTCGTCTTATCGTCATCATTGTCACCATCATTTCATCATAGATAGCAAAACATCAGTCGTTCTAAATGTTGTTTAAATACTACACAACCATGAAGAAAAAGCAAACTGTGTATAAGAGGAAGGAAAAAAGTCCAGGAAAGTAAGGAACCTGTCCACTAAAAAATAGTTGTCTATACTTAAAAAATCACCATCCAAACTAATCAATTCAAAACAGTGTATGATTTCGCATCTTGCGAATGAATGTTCTCGTCTAGTTACTGTGTTTTCTCTCGCGCGAGGACGCAGATAATCTCATCGTTTACTGTGCTAGATGAAAGTGTACAGTTCAACAAACCGCAGTAGCGCCGGTTTTCAGCTGTTGCCCCAAGTGTCTGGCAAAAACGTCATCTACGAATGCATCTTTAGGACAACATTTCTTATATGTACTGTCGTTAACAGTACTGCCTCACTTGACTGTTTATCATTTCAATAAAAAGTAATGGATAACTGGTTACCTCTGAAATGGAATAGATATTTTACTCCCTCTTTTAACTTACGATTAGTGCATTTTCGTTGTGTGCTTATCAACAGCTTACGTCTCATTTTCCTCTTTTACTGCTAGGTGCAAACTATGGAAATGTGCGCAATGAAGACTAAATGTTGAGTTCTTGTAGATTGACCGTGCAATTAAGCCACAATTTATTCGACGTCCTAAACAACTGATAAACGAATTGTCGTTCGAATTTTTAAATATGCAGAGTTCATTTTAATGAAAGCAACTATGATGCATCCAATGAGTTCTTTGGAGGGAGGCCGACCTCTGTAATAACACACTAGGTCAAACTACCCTTATGTTCCTCGTCCAGTAGGAATGTACACACGCGTGGGCGTCGGCAGATTGTTAATACTGTGCAGAACGGTTGACCTCCCAAAATGGTGTTAGTACAGTGTCATTTTGTCAGCGACATGCATAGAATTCGTAAGTCCTGTTAGCATGTCGCAGTGGAATATGTGTTAGTTCTTGATCCCGAGGGTTTAATGAGACGCAGTATTCAAGTTTACGTGTGAAACTACGGAGTATTCTACAGTTCTGTCTCACTAAGAGAATGATGGTTAGTAACAATTTACGGAATTCACGAGTGTATGATTCTCAAAGTGAAATCACTCATGATGAAAGAAACAATAAGAAGGACATTGTTTTACTGCATACCAACCATAATATGATATTGTAATAACGATATTATTTTACGCATGATCAACTGTTTCTCCTGGAATAGTGTGACAACTGGTCTAAATTATGCATGTTCTACAAAACCCTTAGCGGACACCATAGAAGGCTTAAACAGAATGTCATTCACCTGTCCATAATACAACCAAGCGTTTTCTTTAAAACCACCAATCTCTTTTTCAAGACATTTTGCTAGAATGAGGCCCAGAGGGTCGCGATAGCATCTCTGTTTATCTGTCGCCAGCTAAAATCATCAAGGAAAAACTTAACTGATGAGTTGTAGCGAATTATGGTTTTCATATAATTTGAACACCATCCAAAATTGATCGCAGCTATCGCATTCCCATAAGCTTTCCAGTCGATCCTGTTTAGAAGTAAAACTGAACTAAAGTTTCACTTTTCTAGAGCCTGTTAGATGTTTTGTGTGGGTGGTGTTTAGGTTATAACAATGGACTATCACTCCACTTACGAATAATTTGAACAGTGCTTGACAAACGATGCCGAACTTAACATAGTTGGACAAATGCTTGACAATTATGGAAATTCAACTCGTTCAGAAGTCTTAACTGTGTGTGTTACGGATTGAAGACACCCGGGCAGTTACTACGCTTTTTCTCAAGACGATTAGAAAATGTGAGTATTTCACACAAACTGATGCGGCTAAAATGGTAGCTGGTATAATTTAGTTGTGATTGGTTTCAGATGAATGGAGTAGCCGTCAACATGGTTGTCTCGTGAAAATGTGAGCCGAACTTCAAATTCTGGTTGTGACAAAGGGGATTCTTTACTGGCAAGCCTTAATAAAGTTACACCTCGAATCTAGTTAACATGTGTTCATTGGTCTCTTTTATATCAGTCATGAGATTTAGGGAATTTTAGTTTGAACAGCACTCAAAATTGCCTGCAGCCTCCATATTTCTATAAACGTTCTAGCCAGCCTCTTTCGAAAAGAAACAATGGACTTGAGTGCCGCTCTTGTTAAGTCTCACCACTAGTGCATGTCATTGAGGTAGCCAAGGTTAGATCACTGGCCAAGCATTCATGAGACAGCTGTGTTACCCACTGCGCCACTGACTTCACGTTAGACGTGACTAAACCATCATATGTAAACGCACAGCCACATTTGTTTGGGGGGTAGTACTCAGACTGCTCGACTGCGTCCACATGAGACACCGTAATTGTCCTGTTAACTTCGGTCAATGAACCCATGATTAGTATATCTCTCTCTCTTGAACTTGTTAAGTGTTACTGTGGCAGGTTGCTGGGATTTTGGTTGATATGAATTGAACATCACTCGCAAATGAATGCAAATTTCCCATCCCACTTATAACAGCGGGCTGCCTGGAAAGCTACGTTCAATTTATGATTATGATACCTTCCAGTCATTAAAACTGATCCTTGAGAAGAACATAGAAGGGCTTGTCCCTTTTAAGATCCACGAGATGATTCTCATTTTTGTTACAAACTAGTTAAGTACACGTTTTTACTCTGGTTATTCAAAATGCTGACGACGGAATCATTACACCAATCATGTCGTCTGAATGTCCTCGCAAACGATAAATAGCGGAAGTATAATCATTTGTAAAGTGTTTAGAATGCCCTGTGTAAGCGAGACGGAGACATCAAGATGGAAGATATTTATATATTTATAGTGCCTTCGTGGCTCACCTGGTAGAGCATTTGCCGCTTCTGGGCATGTTGTGTTTCTCTTGATGGTTCGAATCCAGTCCAAATTCATATTTTTGGCGACCGGATCACCTCTAAAATATATTTAAGTAAAGCAACCTTTTTCCGTAACAAATTTGAACAGAGCAGTCAGAAACAGTTTTTTATGCACAATATGTCTATCCAGCACACTTCGCTGCATCTCATCAGGTACATACTATAGACTGTGGGCTTATACAACGGAGTTCAGTGGACATTGTGAAGCTGAACAACAGAATCAACAACTACACGCACCCATACATCCATACACATCGATTTTCGGGGCAATTTGGTATTGACGAACAACTCTTACTGTACACAGAGGGGGTGGCTTTCATTTGTTAGGGGCTACCGCCTCCATGAACCGGAGAAGCCTACGTAACTACCGCTTCGTTCCGCCTGTGTAAGTGACCCGGCACTCACACGAGAATTTGTGGATGATGTAAGATTTGGCGTTGAGCGGTAGCGATGTTTTCATTGGTGGTGTTGGTATTCGGGTGATGGTGAACAGCATGACCAGTTGGGCTGCACAGAACGTGCGTTCCATAGCGGCCGTGAGACGGGTTTCTCAACAGAGTATTTATGTCAAACGCAGATAAACATTCAGCTTGGGAGCCGTTGAAGCCATCGCTGCAACCGGCTTTTGTTTGCTGAATTTTTGAACAAATGCTAATGGATAGCCATTTCCTTTTAGCGTGGTTCTCAACAATGATATCTCTTCGACCAATGTTTCTCTTGAGTAAATTTTTCTTGTCCGATACAACAGCCCGCGCTTGTGCTGGATTGGCACGAAACTTTGAAAGTTGACGTACTATCCAGTCCAAGTGTGTTTTCGATAGACGGACCGCAGTAAGCAATCGTTGTTCTGGTGCCTCATGAGAATATCCCAAAACTCCAGAGTTTTATTCTGTTCGTGCTCAATGGAGAAGCATATTTTGGAATTCAGCTTGTTCATTGAATCGAACATACCCTTTGCCATCTCCTTGGTATCGGTAACTGTCGACACATCATCAACGTGACGCTGGTAGAAATGACTCTGACTGTTCTGTAACTCGCAAACTTTTGTTTTTAATTTTGTTATTGCGCAACCTCTTGATTCGATTTTTTCTGAAAAGCTACTTTTACAACCTCTAGTAGAAATGCAGAAAGACATCTACCTACATGTATAAAGTCTGACCCATCTTCTGTTCTACCCTAATTGGCTCGACTGTTATACTTACTCACCCATTTTATTCTTTCAGTATCTACAGACATCATTCATCGGTTCCGTTTTTGCCACAACCTTTGGATGTTTAAAAACTTTCCCACGGTTCTTAAAATTACGATATTCATATTTGGAATGAATGTGGCTATAAACGTTATCACTGTTGTGTGTATCTAAATGGTTAGGTTAAATGTTCTCCAATTTGCTCACAAATAAATTAGCATGGCTCGATCTAAAGAGAGTGGGCACTTTGTGACGTGGTGCTGGAACTAGGACATTTTCAATGGAGGGAGTTTTCCGCCACTGTGACCCATTACTGTGTTTATTTCTAGTTCGCCTAGCGCTGACACTTGACTTGGAAATTCTGTATCCCGGTGATTCCAAATTTCCCCTCAGATCATTCGTATTAAACGCTGACAGATTACCGAAAAGTGATCAAGTTGTACACGGACGTCATTCATTCAGCCAACCACGAGTGTCTAAAAGAGCTTGGTAAATCACATTTCCTCTCTTTTAAATAGGTTGTCTACCGTTCTCGAAAAAACAGCTATCCAAAGTTACAATCGTCATTTATTCTACTGTACTGGATCTGCCATACCACCAGCTAAGTAATTTTGATTTGTTCAGTAAAGACGTTTTAAGAGGTTGTTGGTAAAATCTTATTTGTTATAGTTACAGAATGGGGGTTTTAAACATTAGGCCACAGTCTCAAGTGTTTTCAACGGAAAGGGTACGAACAAAATTAAATTAGATAATTTCAGATACTTTCGCACTAATCATCTCTGACTAATGCATCGCTGTGAAAATCTTTGATTTATCCACGACGTACTAAATCAGGAAATAAACTTTGTTTCGTCTTTTGAGCTGTAAGTTTTAAACCTGCCACTAACAAAATCCAGGAAGGATTTTCTGGTGAGTAACATTACTTAACATGCGCTCTTCAAACATGGCCACAAGGTCGTAATGTCTTGCATCTTAGACCTAGCAAGCAATTTGGAACTGAAGCAGTGATAAGTTCCCTATGTTGCATACTAGGTTTGCCGGTCTTAGCAAGCATGATTGCTCGTACTGTTGCTACTAAGAGGATAAAAGGAATCTTTATCAAGTAAAAATGTGAAGTTCTGGATCAGGACACACTACTTAGAACCAGCATTTCTCCAGGAGGAGACAGGGTTTTGAGGGGAAGGTTTCCGATAACTTGTCCGCGAGGGCTGCCAATTTGTCAATTGAGCTAACCTCATCTATGGTGGTCAAAATGTGTTGCACCGCAGACGGCAGCTTTTCCGCCCACAGCTGCCTTAAGATAGCATCATCAAGCCTCCGCGAGCCCAAAAGGCCTCTCATATAATGTAACAATTGGGATGGGGACCGGTCGCCTAGTTCGACTGAGTTAAATAAGTCATGTAGCAGTTTGGCTTCTGGCTACCCAGTCCGTTTTATGATGGCGTCGTTTAAAATGGTGTAGGGGAAATCGGACGGGACTGATTCCAATATGTCTTCCACTTCTTCCGCGACATCAAAGGGAAGGGATTGCACCATGTATGAGAATAATATTTTCCCAGATGTTATCTATATGGCGGTAAAGAGGTTCTGAATTTGGCGGAAACACAGTCGAGGATTTCGGGTGCTGTATTCGGACAACTTTAAAGTAACACTGTGTTTGGCTGTAATGTAAATGTCCATGGTAACATTAAGCATGGCTAATATAAAAAATGGATGAAGGACTGTCCGGAAATAATAGGCTGCCTCACCAATTTGTAGTGGCTTAATCAATCAAATGACAAAAGTGACCAAAGCGTGGCAATACCAAAGAAGAGTTGTGACAGTAACGGATAGGCTCATAAAGTATGTGTACAAATTAAACGGATGACGTATCAGTAAAATAGGAACTCCTCACAGATAAGTCAAGGTCCGCTGGGTTGAACAGACCACCATAGGAGAGAAGGACAGCGCCAGAGATTAGATCCGGGAAACTACCGATGAATAATTCCATACGAGGCTTAGGATGACGAACGTTAAGCGTCGATACACGGAGCTAAAAATATTCCACCGCCCAGTTACTTTCCCAACCCAGAAATCCGCACGAATGAAGAAGACAGAGATTATGCTCGTTTATTCATGTTGACGATTCAATCCAAAAGTGATGGTGATGGTTTCAAACAAGTGTTCAGATAAATGCAAAGAAACGATATACACAAAAATGTATAAAAATGAATTATGAAATATAACTATGAATTTTGGACACTACAAGTTACGCACTTCTTGGTAGATAGTCTACCGAACAAGATAGGTGATTCTGTAGTGAATATGCAAATATATGAATGTGAATGCCGGAGAAATCAGGAAATCTCAATGTACCGTTTACGATATCTTAATTGTTTCCGTTAAACTCAATACGACTACTAATGACTTTGAGTTCATTAATGACGCACACGTGCAAATGTTGTTTGGATCCAATTGTTACTCTAGTGTACTGTCCACAAGAAAGTTATGTAACCATCTAGCGTTTTCTCCATTGTTCGTCCAGGTTATAAACTAGATGATTCATTTGTGTTTGTTAGTAAACATTACATACTAGGGGTGTTTTGTACAGAGGTTGTTATGACCTGTTTTGTTCTCCCTGATTTCCAATACACTTTACATTTCAGAAGATTGTGCAAAACAATTTATATATTTAGATTCATCATATTTCGCCATCCTCATATATAGTACCTTTTTTAAATGCACGCATGGATCACATGTTCAGTTTGGTTGTATCTTTTACTATACAAAATATATACTACTGCCGTCAATCCTAAACATACTGTTTGTCCCCAAAGTCATACTAATATAACACATCTGTCAGGCTGTTCAACAAAACAGTGATATTTAAATGTTGCACAAGAACAAAGGTAAGCTTACAATAGTTACATTACCATGCTGAGGTTCCACCGTTCAGTTGATTTATTAGTCTAGAATGTTTGCTACCTTCCAGACTGTTTTGCCAAAGAATGGACAAAAACGAATCATCATGACGTTCACTTGGTGCACATGACCGGGAACCAAAACTGTGTTGTTCTGAGTTCGTGTGGAATTCAGCAAACACATCTTACGAAAGTGAAGGTTAGTTGCAATGAACTGCATGTGTTAGCCTATAATTATTAGCCAACTAAACAGAAACTAGTGTCTGTTTAGTCCTAGTTGTTCTGATGATTGAAATTGCATTTCATTTATAAATCGGATGCGTCAAAATGTCAAATTCAATACGCTGTATCAAACAGGAGAAATTTTCCAAATATTCTTACACTGTATGTCTGTTTACCAATCTATTTTGACAAGATGCAACTGAACTACATTTCGCACGTTTGTACTCTACTAGGAAAGGAATTCCCAATTCAGTGAGTTGTAAAAAAACGGTGTATTGAAACTCAACCAAGTTTACGCAAATTACAGCACTTGGAGGCTTTACTGAACTTCAAAGTTGATCGTTCAGAGCCAAGGAATTCGAGAAGGGCTACTGAATGGGAAAAAACGGATGGAATTTTTACCTATGGAAAAAAGTGATTTATCAAATCAAAGCGACTTCGCATTCCAATTTCTAAGTGAATACACTTAGTAACAAAAAATTTACCTCCTTCTCCTGATTTTAGTGAAAACATGCTGAAGTGATAGCTGTTGATTCTACAAGTCAGTTGTAGTATCTTGCCACTCGGAACGTGTTCTCCACTAAAACCTTCTATCTAGTGGGTTGTCATCTTGATTTAGTGAGGTGACCAGGTGAGTTGATCACTGTTCCTTTATTTCAATGTTCTTATGTGACATTTATTCGGGCCCATTGTTGGGTCAATAAAGCGGTGTTGTTTTGTGAATCAGGAAGCACAGTGTGCATGCTAGTCTGTACTTTGAAAGAATGGCGGGTTACCCGTACTAGACAAAACCATAGAGAGAAAAGTCAATAAAAGCAGAGTGAACTTGATGATCGATAACCGAGCACCAGTTGAATAAAGAAGTACACGCATGACGAATTAAATTTCGGCCACGACACGTGAGATTGTGCCGAGACAAGGTAACATGTGTGATCAGTAAACATTTGATGAATCACACCCACAACAAGTGGTGCTTAAAGAACCCTTTACGTATCTTGATTCAAGTCGTCCACGGCAACTCTGTAGGGAACCCCTCGCTTTGGCGGGGGAGTACGGTGAACTGTTAAACTGATGGTCATTTTCTCGACCACCAAATTTACCGCCTCTTGTCACTATGCCACAAAGTTAAGTTTAACCCATCGGACCAAACATACTGACAAAGTAGGCCATCACGCTACCGACAATTATTCATCAAATAACCCAACCTCGCCAGCCCGTTGATTTCGGTATACACTAGAGCATGTCGAGTATGGAAAGTTTAATCATCTGTTGCTCAAACTCCAGAGCAGCATATGTGCAGAAGATGAAAATTGGTACATCATTTGCAACGTCCTCCTGCAAACAAATAGATTTGTTGTCCTGATCCCACCGAGTAGTCAATCCTGTCCAATACTTACTTCTTTTAGCACTCACCATCAGGAGTAAGATGCAACCTCCTCGTCGGTTATACCGTTGGTCCCACGCCAGTGTAATCATCTGGCTCAAATTCAGTGATTGTGGAGGTAGATCTAACCACCAATTTCCACAGTTAAGTCAGTCTGATTATCACCAATGGGCTGATTGTGATGAACAGCTCAGGAAGGATGACCTGTATAGTTGGATGATTCAATTCCGCCCATGTCAGTTATGCGATGATACTTGATTCGGCTATGTCAGGAACCGTTAGTACTAGATCATATGCTGGTACTAGACAGGTTCGGCAGTATATACCCACGTAAATCATATACTTCTTTCCCGAAACGTTCATTTCCTAACTTTCGTTCTGGCATGTGGTTGGTGGGCAGATTTCAGATGACTAATTAAACGGAAGTAAGGGGTGGTTTGACTATCACTTAAAACGTCATCGAGCCACGTATATCACACTATGTAACAGTAATGTTGTCATGTGTGCAAAATCAAAAGCAATTCGTCAAATAATCACATAAGACGATTTCGAATTGAAAAACAGTTAGGTAATTAAAGTGATGTCCGGAATTGTAAGGTGGGTAACTGAGCTCAGTGCTAAACATAAGGCTTGGACAAAGTCTTTATATAAACACAACTGTAGATTGTGTAACGGGTTACCTAAAGTTTCACCTCAGCACAGAATAGCCAAGCAACCAAACTGCTGTTTACAAAATCAGGAACGTTATTTAGTCCTTGTCGTGGCTGGGTTGGGAACTCGAGTAGGTACTTACTTGTTTATCATATGCACAACTGAACAAAAAAGGGACCTAGTGGCTTCCATCTAATGGTCAGCACAGAGCACAAATGTACATGTTCACCCGTGGATAAAGTACATAAAGAGTGTCAATCAACACTGGTTAATCCACTGGTGTTTTGCGACAGAAACAGTATGAACTTTCTCTCTCTATCTGTGGCGCTTTGTATGCGTACACTTGTCTTTCACTATCAATCACTTAGGAAGTCTTTGCTGAGTGTTATTCATTTTCCGGTTACTGGAATTTCGTACGAAACTGCTGTGCCTGACACCATTTCGCCCGACTGATAGGCGTTGTTATACAAAAGGCAAACGACACAATCAGAAAGGGTGGACAATATTAGCAGATTTTCATACGGTGTGTCCTTGTACACCAAACCACGGAAGTTAGGCTTTTGAAAGACCAGATAGATCCTTTCAGTTGATCAAATGATCTCTCAAGCGTGAATTAAGTCACCGTCACATTACGATGTGGGAATGTTCACGGAATCGTTGGAACGTTCATCCCCGAGTCATCATAAACGCATTCCGTCATTCATTTGTGGGAAAAATTCCATCTGTCCCCTATCATTCCACATTCGGACTGATCGCTAAACATTTTGGCCCTTGATAGTCAACATGCCGAGCTGGACAGAATTATAATGGATTGATTGAAATGGTGACTAGACCAGTGAGCGATAGTTGTCGAAAGTCACCTAACCCATTATTGTCGGAAAGTAAAAAACTCGTTTTTCTGTGAATGGATGGCTGCTCCTCAAACGCATGCGGAAAAATGCAGAGTCGTAAGTGAGAAGCCTGCTCTATTCAAATCACATCAGAACTGGTTAACTGATGTGAAGTGCTTAGATTAATTTTGTTTGATAATGCATAGAGAACCGTGAACAGTGTCCGATAACAGTATTTCTGTCAAACGTTCACGGGTTCAGTAAATCTATTAACAGAAAGCAGGAGAAAGAATACACAAGACAAATAAACAGTAAACGTCTGAGCCAATCAACTGTGCATATGATTAGTGAGCTTAATAATAGGAAGGGCTTTCCTTATTTGCAGAAAATGATAATATGCTAGAGACCTAAATAAGATGTCAGTTTGCGGTACTCCCTTCAACAGGCAAAATGTCAGCCGGTAAATCAACAATTCACTTCCTTACATCACTATCCTCCTGTGGATCTACTGATTGAAACACAGTCCCTAAGAATTTAGTTGACATTCACAGTTGCAGAGGTAAGAGACAAAGCTGAATTACGACACAACCTACCTGAATAGTTTAAGTGGTGGCGTCTACATGGAGATTTCAATGTATAACACGACGTTGTCTAGATAGATGTGTTCACGTTCGACATGCTAGGGTTCAGGATGTAAGCCAGGCTACTGTTGTAAGTGGCTGATAATCATAAAAATCATTCACTTCAGGATAGCCTGTAGGCCTTCATCAAATGTTAAGGTGATTTAGTGAGTAGTTTGTTTTCGGTTATTCAACATCGGGCTAATCATATCACATTTCATATTACCATGGTTGTCAAACAAACAGAACCAAGATCAAGTAGCTAATGAATTAAGTCGATTGGTTGTTAATTTGCCAGCACTTGGGGGACACAGTTGACCTCCGAGCATGTACGGTGGATAATTGAGGGTCAATTTGACGGTAGAGCGCAAACAAATATTTTGTGCATGCACAACTCATCATCATCATCATCATCATCATCATAACAGCCATGAGCCTGACCAAAAGGTACTGTGGTTCAGGCCGCCGCTCACCTCAAAAGTGACGTGGAATATCCTAAAAGAAAACGTCACTAAGGTTGAAAATTATTAAAAGAAGACTGAGCAGGAGAACTAGAAATGGTATGGATACAGGTACGCCATTGACTGCGACACATCGCCATCTCGGATAGTGTCTCTAACCAGTGGTTTGATTAATCACGAGGACCCCATCCACGCAGACGAAACCTATCCACTCTGTTCAGTGGAGCAGACAAGGTCTTCATATTTCGTGACCACGTTGTTGCTTGACCAACCGTCAGTGGCCTCAGCATATAATCCTCGGTACGGTAAACGATCAGATGACATACGGAGTACGTGACTCAACCAACGCAAGCTGTGTACCGTGACTAGTTGGCAAATTGATCGCGCATCCCGAGCATTCCGGAATACGCGCCGACGAACGGCCACATTGCTCACACAATCAGTCCACTTAATATGGGCCAATTGGCGGAGACAACGATGGTCAAACACAGCAAGCGTGTTGATATCTTCTCTGTGAACAGGCCACGATTCCGAACTATAAAGCAAAATGGAACGCATACAAGGCATTATATACCCTTCCTTTCAGTGACAACCGGACATCTTTTCGACGCCACAGATGATGCAGTCTGGCAAAGGCAACTCATGCCTTTGTTATCCTCGCTGATAAGAGGATAAGAGGCTGACGAGACAGTGCTACCCAAGTATGTGAAACTGTTCACAGTCTCAAGCGGATTATCTGCAATGAAGAAAGTTGGGGTGGAAATGCCCCAGACTTGAAGCAACACTTTGCACTTTGAAGGTGCAAAGCTCATTCCATACAAACCAGCTCGATCGCTCAACCTGTCCAGCATGGTCTGCATGTCTTCGGCAGAGGGGCTAAGTAAAACATTATCGTCCGCATATTCCAGTTCGGACAATCTAGCGCCAGGAAGAAGCTCAACACCAAGCCCACTGGATTCGCGAAGAGCACTCTCCAGAATGTCGTCCATGACAAAATTGAACAGGAAGGGGGAAATCGGACACCCCTGACTAACATCACTAGAAGTGATTAACGCTACAAACAGTTGTCCATGAACTCTCACACTGCTTGCAGAGCGAGCATACAGTGATCTCAACAGATTCACGTATT